>JARYGA010002087.1:0-47484 GCA_030545235.1 Helianthus tuberosus
GCCTTGGTAAGGGTGTGAACTCACCTTGGTTTTGCTCGGCAGATACACAGAAAGTTCAATTAAGCTATATGGTGCTCAACCACGTCCTACCATGGTTACCATACAAGTTAGATTCGTATTCAAGTAGTGCACGTATGTTCTACACGTATTGTACACAAGTAACGATCATAGCCTACACGTATAATCATGGCAGTTCAACAATAGTGCTAGTTTAATAGTACAGTCACGTAAACAAAGTCCAAGTATGCGGCCCAAATGGTTGGGCTCGTAACAGTGTGTAAGTCCAACAGTGTGCATGTGTTCATGGTCTCGAGTCGAGACTAGAGATCCCGAGTCGAGACAGTGCGGTCTCGAGTTGTGCTAGCCTCAAGGTCTCGAGTCGCAACCGGACCCGCAACCGTGGTCTCGAGTTGTGCTGTTTGTGTCGGTGTTGAGGTCTCGAGTCGAGACATGGGGTTCTCGACTCGCAACCTGTGTCGAGACTAGATGTGTAACAGATTTCCTTAATTGCAGCTCATGATTTCCGTAACAATTGCTAACAGTTTTGGCAGTTTCAAATCAGATCAATCAACAGTTTCTATCGTGTTTTCAAACAAATCAAAACAGCAGATCATAATCATTTATCAACCCTAGTCATGATCTAAGCAAGAACAATCAATCCATTATCATGAGAAACATACAATCGGATCTTTAAACCAGCCGATTCTAAACTAGCATGAACCCTAGTTTATGTGTACATCAAATCTGTTAACATGTTTTTCAATTCGTTCGAGTTGTATAAACATTAACCAATATATCTATACATGAGCCAATTTCAAGCACATCAACATTAACAGTTTATAATGCTTTTATCATGTAGAGCATGTATAAATATCACAACATCATGTATAAAACAACCAACCAATAATCATAACACTAACCGGTTGAGAGTGTGTAACGAGGATGATCCGAACACAAGGGTCTTCGAGAGTTGAGAGGCTGCCGTCGGGTTCCAAGGGAAAACGAGAGAGAGAAATAGAGCTTAGGGTTTGTGTGTGTTAGTGTTTGCAAGTTATGAGAAATTAGACCCCCTAAGGGTTCCTGTATGCGTGCAAGGAGTGAGTGGGCCGAACCCTTACTTGGGTTGCCCTCTTGGTCTCGATTCGTATACAGTAGGCCGAGAGAGAGAGAGATGTAACGAGAGATGAAGTGTGCAGCCCTAAAGGCTTGCGTGACAAGTATACATATCCACATACATTCACATAACATGTAGCATTTATTCGTTAATATCACGTATCAAATAATCGCATAGAGTTCATACACGTCACAGTAAACACAAATATAGGTTCTGAAATACGAGTTGTCACAAGGAGCATCAAGGAAATAGAAGCCAAGCCTTCACCAAAATCATAGAAGCGTAAAGCTTCAAAGGATCCCGTAGTCGTTGCACCAAATCAAGCAGAACCTAGCCAGGTGGTAGCACCACCAGCTAAGAAGCCGTACTTGGGAACTGCTCCTTTGTGCAATCAGTGTAACCTCCACCACCATGCCAGTGTCAAATGTCAAAAAAGTTTCAACTGTGGACGATGGGGACATCTGGTTAATGTGTGCCGTTTTGCTATCCAAAGCAAAACTGTTGCATATCCTACTTCTGCACAAGTAGATCCAACACGAGCTCATTTTCCTCCTGGTACTTGCTACACCTATGGCGAGACGGGTTATGTCAGGGAAAAATACCCAAATATTTTCAATGCAAATCTTACCCACGGATGAGCATTTAGCTGATTAGAAGAAGCTGCTGCTTTGAATAATCTGAATCTCATGCTTTTGTTTCTTATGTTTTTCTTTGAACTCTGAAACAATCGGTTTTGTTTATAAATAAATCGTTGTTCACAATTCTGACGTACAAATATAGTTGCATATGTGTATGGCATACCCCTATGATACCTACACCAAAGAACCATATTTGTAATTCTCTCGTTCATATGATCGCTCATGATTTCCTCATGCTCGTTTCATTCTAAGAAACGAAGTACTGAAAATAAGTGACATTTTCAGTAATCACTTTTAAATCCTTGGTTAGATAACTAAGGATATTTTCTTCAATCTCGTACCCATATCCTTACATTCTGGTTTTCATAACAACATACATAGTATAGGTTTTCAATACAACCTTCATGATTTCAAAATATTTCATATAGTTTGAAAACGATTTTAACCCAGTATATTTACTTAGTATATCAAGTGCATGATTTTGAAAAGCATTATTCATGTTTTCAAAAACCTTATACATAATTTCAAAAATTCATCCCACATGATTTTTATAAACATATTTACCCAATATATCTACCTTATGATTTCAAAAGTATTGTGTAGGATTTCAAAAAAGACATTAAACATATTTCTAAAGAATCCCATGCATAGTTTTTGAAAAAGCATTCTGCTCGTATTACCCAACCTTCAAATTCTGCTTCATATGTCGCCTTAGCATATCTAGCACCTCAACTTCATGAGCATTCTGCCTCGTGTATCGACTTAAGCACGTCTAGTGCAAGGTTTCGAAGCGTCTCCTGCTCTTCGAATTCCAAAATCCATATAGGATCTTCTTATCTTCACAATTAGATCCTTGTGGAAATTTATCGCTCAAATCGGAGCCCTTGATTGGATTCCTTGTACGCCTTAATACGTACATTCCAATTCAATAAGGATAAGCCGAATTCCTATTTAGATCTTCCTATCTGCATAGTTAGATTCTTGGAAATGTTTAAAGTGCCAAATGAAATCCACGGATAGGATTCCTGGTGTACTTTAAATACCCGTGTCCAAAGATAACAAATTAAAGGCCAATTTAAACGATTATGTGATTATGTGTTTTCTTTTTGTTTTTTTGTTATCCAAATTTTCGTTATCCAAATCCTCGTAGAATCTTCCATATCTTCATATGAGGGATTCATAGTAGGATATTCAAAAGGTACTACCTTAAATCCTTAATGGGCTTCAACGTAATAGTTAAGACCCTTGGATTATATACTACCATTCCATAAATCGAAAGAGACCCCTTGAGTGGTCTAGTTAAAAAGATTGATTCAAAATATGGTTGAGAATATCATGTGATGATATAGCTGAAAAGACTCCTTGGTGGTCTATTTAAAGAGATCGGTTGTTGATTTAATTAAAAGGACCCTAGGGTGGTCTCGTCACACTCATCACAGGTTCATTCATTTGGTTTTCCTCTACACATTATAAAACGCACTATGCGGACTATGCAAGGAATTACGTAATTATAGACGCGTACATAATTATGAAATTCAGTGCACAGGAACCCCAGTAAGATTTATAATGTGTAAGAACCTATAGTGGCAACAATAACGAAACGTGAACAATGTAATGGAGGTACGGTGGACGCACCGATGGCGCTTCATATACTTGTATATAAGTGTCCCTCTTACATTGCAAGCATAATGTTATTTAAAGTTACTAGAAGTTCAGAACCCTAACCAGTGTTGTTTTATCTTTTCGACTTCATGTTTCAAGCTCTCACAAGTTTCCTCTAAATAAATTTCGGGAATAAATTTCCTGAAGTAGGGGAGACTGTGACATCTATGCCTCCACGGCCATCAAAAAAATAATAAATCAATGAAATTTTGAGTTTCATACTTTGGATTTGTATAAGTGTGTGTATCCTTTACACATATCAATTCTCGTACGATTTCGAGCTCTAAATCACTTTCTAGAAAGTTATACGCGAACTGATGCGTAAACGTAATCAGTTTAACGCGACAAACACTCCGGGACAGTGACATAGGCTTAACATACCATAAATAACCTTTACATAACTTAGACATAAATTTTTGATGGTTTGGTGTGTTGAAATCAAGTTTATTCGCTTACAGGGACTAATTTCGTCAAACTGCGAAAGTATGCCGATTCGTACTGTAATGAACATTCTGGAACATTATCATAAGTTAAAAATGCACTAAATATCCTTTACATAGCTTAGAAATAGACTTTGAGGTGTTTGGTGCGCAAAAAAATAAACTTATTTGATCAACAAAGACTAAAAGCGTCAAAAAGTTCATAAGTTTGCATTTTCGCGCATATCTTACGTTCTGAATATATCCGGGCATCCAAAAATTTATGTAATCATTAAAATATTTTATTTTAGTGATTGGCATGATAAAATTCAAATCGTCACGTAGTTTGGATCATTTTTTGCGTCCGTTTGTGTTTCGTCATAATTAACCGAACAACGCAACCATACCACCAAACGAACCGACATCCGAGATGTTTTTGAGCATGCTTTGAGTTCCCTATACTTTAAAATCATTTTAGAGTTTTGAAATGGGGTTAGTTGGGTTTAAACGCATCAAAAGTGGCTCAAAGGTGTTGCAAGGACCAAACCTAACAATTTAGCAAACTTTCTGGTCACTGGTAGGTGGTAGCGCTGCGCCACCACTATATGGTTTTGCTGTGGCGCGACGCCACGGCCTCATCTGGACAGAAACTTCATTTTGGCACCCAGGTTGAATTTCAGGGGCCTAAGTGTAACTTTTCTCAATACCGTGTGATGGTTTTGGGCACCCCTAGTGTTTTGGTCAAAAATTACCGAAGCAATTAAGTGATCAAATTAGTTAAGTGAGGTAGTGTGCTAGAAATGAGTGTCGAAAAAGTGTTAACCAAATTAATTGCAAAAACAGTTTCAGGATACGGCTCAGGATATAGAGTTGTATCTGTGATCAAACAATGAGCAAAAAAATAAAGGTTGACACGTGATGTACGAGGAAAGCCCTTGATCAATCTAGATCATTGGCACAAAACCTCGGGAGCTGACAATCGCAGCTGCCTTGTTCTTCTATTACTTCAAATGTCAGGATACAGTGCAGGATGTAGTGCGGATCAACTAGGTGTTACAATGTAATTTGAGTACAAGTGTTTGTTAGAAGCTAGAGAGCTAAATTGTGCGAAAGAGTGTGAGTGTAAAGTTGTGTGACTTAATCTGATCCGCCCCATCTATTTATAGTAAAAGAAATATAACAAACTATCCTATTAAACCAGGATCCGGCGGATATTCCCTACTTGAACGTTGTAGACCTGGTCTTTCGGGTCCAACGTCTCTCAAATAACTGATTTGCCCGAGTCTCTAGGAGAAGAAGTCCATCTGACTGTTAGTGACTTACAGCTTCTTACCAATATCCCGATCCAGTATCTTGATCACAAGCAAACAGTCAAAGCAAGATATTAGTCAGGATATATACGCTCAGAAAATGGCCCATAACAATTGTCCCCAAATATATCTGTTGGTATACCAATCCAATGGATATATTTTAAAATCTCTATCCTCTGGATCGAGGCAATTAGTATGACGAGACCCTTGAAGTGACAATGTGCAACTTCCAATGCACTATTTACTCTTTACCCCCTGTATTCAGCCTATATTAATCGAGGGATTCTTCATTATCTCTATCTTCAAGCAAATTTCAGGTACTCTCCCTCTCTATCCTCTCTGTTTTCTTCCTTTAGCTCTGTTATAACCCTTCATGGCTACCCGCACTAGATCACAAACGGTAGATTCAGTCTCCCTCTTCGACAGACAAAACCTGCTCAAGGAACCTTCAAGAGAAGTATTCTCATTCGATAATGCTGATATCGGTGCTTTACGAGCTTCCGGTGCCTTTCCCGCCAGTACAGTCTTTCGTCCATTTGACCGAGATCCATTGTCACAAATTATCTCAGCTGGTACTCCAAACCTTGTCAGGATGTTCCTTTTTATGAAGGATACCACCTCTTGATCTCTGACCTGAACAAATGCTTCTGCTTCAACCCACTTGGAGAAATAATCCGTCATTGCCAACATGAAAACCTTTCCTCCTGGAGCCTTTGGAAGCTTTCCCACTATATACATACCCCATTTCATGAACGGCCAAGGGGAAACAATAGGATACAGCGGTTCAGCAGGCTGGTGTAATATGTTACTATGTCTTTGACATGCGGCACATATTTGAGCATATTCTGTGGCATCTTTTCTCATTGTCCGCCAATAATATCCTGTCCTTAATACTTTTGAGAATAACGACTTGCCCCCTGTATGATTACCACAATCCCCTTCGTGTATATCCTGAAGCACTTCTTTGGTTTCGGGTGTCACACCTCGGCCGCGTAAAACAACAAACCGCGGCGGAAACGCCGGGGAGTGAGTTGCGACAGAATTATTGTTTCAACAACCATGGCAATTAAAGTTATGTATTATTAAGATTAAAGTTTACATTTTCGTTGAGTTCAACTAAAACTACATAATAACTGTCTTTTAAGTCACTAAGGCCCGAGTCCGCCTAAGTGAAGCACAACCAACATCATGCATTAGCAACTGAAACACATGTAAAAATAGGTATGTCAGCATAAAAATGCCTGTGAGATACATAGGTTTTGTTTATGCAGATTCATGACTTGTATTTGAAAGAAGTGTTTAATAAAATGTAGTCATGAATCTTGTAAAATGTTTTCCTTTGTAAAACCATGTGAAGATCGATATGAAAATCAAATGATAATGAAAGAACAATTCATGGTTAATTGAATAACCAAGTAAAAGTGAATTTGTATAAAATGTGTAATTTGTAAAACAATGTCATGTCCTTGTAAAAATGTTTCATGTCTTGCCCCAAGTGATTTAGATAACGCAACAATGTATGATACGATAAAAGCACTTATATATAGGAAGTACCAGCGGCTTATCCACCATGCTTTTATCATATAACACATAGCCCCGTTACATAAGCCACTTATCAATAACCAACCAAAATGTAATGTTCAATGTCAAAATGTTCGTGTGAAAACCATGTTAATTGTCATGTATAACATGTATCATGTATAACCAATGAAATGCAGAGTAAGTAGGAAATCATCTACTTAAACTATGTAATGATGTCAATGTGTAATAAATGTCATGTATGGTGAATAACTAGAAGCTACTAAACCCCATAGAAAAATGTACAAAACAATGTTTTTGAATAAACCTAAGTTTAAATCGAATGTTATGTTTTGCAGAAAAACAATGCTTTATGATTACAAACATTTATGCAGTAATGTTAATCGCATACATTCAAGCCTTGCGACTGTGGCGACAAACCCTTAAATGAATTAAAGGTTTATCTAAATTATGTAGTCAGATTCTGTCATTCCCAACTTCCAAACAAACCTAGGAAGTCGGAAACGGGAGTCGTCAATTCCTATGGTACCATTACATAAGTCCGCGCGGCGTGATCAATGTTAATGAATGTATTATTATCCCGATTGAACATACCAAATGTCATAACCAATGTAGCATGTGAAAACCATGTACTAGGTATGCTAAGTAAACATGCCTAGTAGAAATGTTCATGTAAAACAATGTGTTAGCATGCTTAGTAAACATACATAGCAGAAATGTCATGTAAAACAATGTGTACATATGCTAAGTAAACATATGCAACAAATGAGTAATAAATCAATGTGCTAGCATGCTTAACATACATAGCAAAACATAATTGTAAGCATGTACTATAAGTGTACTAGGTGAAACTAGCATGTTTATGTCATAAAAGCATGAAATGCATGAAAGTAAAACGTATCTACATGTGTATCACCCCCAAAGTATTTGAAAACGATAAAAGAGGGGAACTATGTACTCACTTGGGATTGCTAATTAGTCTTGAGAATAAGACCAATTTAAGCTCCAAGTATCACGGAATCAACCGGCACCTAATATAGGTAACTATGTTAATAATTGGCTCCTAAATCAGGAGATAGGATAGAATGAGGTTCTATAAATCAAATGAGTAATTGAAATCATATGGTATGATTTATTAGTCCATACATTCTGATTGGAAAGTCTACCTAAGTGCTTTTGACCCGTTTCGACACATTATGGTAACATAAGCCACTATAAGGCGTCGTTAGCGTAAAACTATGCTCGGATGGTTAACTATGTGCTATGCCAAGTCTTACATGCCCAATTATCCCTAAACATGTTACTAAATCAGATTATATGTCAAAAATATGTTCACATAGGCAAAATACGGATTTATGCTTCAAAAGGGCATTTTGGTCATTTCCTATGGGCATACAAGCTAACTAGCATATGACTAACCAATCCTAGGTGATCATAAGGTATAACCTCAGTGGTTATTCCCTATGCAACTATGATCACTAACTAAGCTTGGTCGGATCCTAAAGATCGACCAAACGGGTCGGGTTCGAAAGTCTAAGTGGTTGTTTAGACCGCTTACCTTACGACCCTAAACAAGCACTAAACTAATAGTGTCGTGTTAAACATGTCAAAACATGTTTAACCTACTGATTTGGTATCAAAACAAAGTGTTTTGATACCCTAAAGTAGTTCCGTTGTAAAATGCGTGCTAAAACGCATTTTGACCGAAACTTTGACTCGACACTACACCTAGTTAACGTCGTAATCAGCAGTTATAATCACGAAGGATTATAACTATCGTGATTACAATCACGTTTCAAAGTTCAACCGAACTTTATGTTGACCAAAGGCTGGTCAAACTGAAAGTCAAACACTTGTTTGACTACTTAAACTAGAAAGCAAATAAAAGAATGAAAGAGTGCTCACCCAAGTCCTTGCTATCTTTTCTACAAAGAAGACAAGTTCCAAATCAGCTTAGGAGAGCTCCAAAGCAGATAAGAGAGGAGAAGAAAGAGGAATGAGCAAAGAATGAGTGAATTGGTGAGGCTATTTTTTCTTGTAGTGAGTTAACAAGATCATGCCAAGTTTTGTGTAACCTCCAAGCATTAAATCTTGTTGGTGCACTACATCTGTCGACTTCGTCTTGTATCGAGTCTTACATTGTATTATATAGATTAGGACACGATTTACGAGAAAACTGAAAAATGTACGTTGTTAGTGAGGTAGTTTCGCTTATAGGGTCATTAGGGAAGGTTTCGCTTATGTGAACATGATAGTTCCGCTTATATGTACATATGAGGTTTCGCTTATGTGAACATGACACTTGGAGCGAAACCTCATCGACTATATATAGCGGGTCATTTGAGCGGAACTATGAGGTTGTAACTTTTACGGATTCCATACCGAAGTGCTGCCGGTGTGAAGAACTGCGTGTAATTGCTTCTAATCAATACAATTAGCAGTTTTAGTGAAGAATCAGCTATTTCTATCTGTGTTTCTTGTAATTCCGCACCTGAAACATAGAAGAACGCCTCTGAACGACTCGTTCGGGTCAATTCTCGATCCTACAAGTGGTATCAGAGCTTGGGAGGAGGTTTTCTGCAGAAATTAGCTGGATTTCATCTTGATTTCTTACTTCTACACCTTCTGTTTTCAATTCAGAAAGTTAAACCGGTCAGAATTAGATCAAAATTGCACAGAATGTGTGTTATTGGACATTAATAAACCCTGGAAAGTTTCATGCCAAAATATGGACTAAAAGTGGATCAAATTGACCTTCGACTTGGTTCCGCTTATTCGGACAGTGTGTAGTTTCGCTTCAGTGTCATCAAATTTGAGAGGTTTCGCTCCTGAGTAACTAGACGTTTCGCTTCAAAGGACTATTTTTGTCTGGTTTCGCTTTTGTGACAGGCAGGTTTCGCTTTTGGGACATCTAGTTTCGCTCCAGGTGCATATTAAGTAGTTTCGCTTATTTGACATCAGCAGTTTCGCTTCAAAGAACATCAGTAGGTTTCGCTTTTAAGGACTTGCTGAAGTTTCGCTTATTGGTGTAAGCACTAGTTTCGTTTATCTGGTTATCTGGGATTTCACTTATTGTGCACACTCATCTAGTTTCGCTTATTTGTCACTGAGTTTGAAAACGTGCTAAGTCATCATGGATACCGAGTTTTACAATGCGTTTGCAACACCGTCTTCTCCGGCTGCTATAGCTCAAGCAATGAATCTTGAAAATGAGACGGGAACCACCCAAAAGCCCCCGGAACTGATGAGTATTGAAGAATACTATGGGTGGAGGGATCGATTCGAAAATTGGGTTTAGGCAAACCATCTTAGATCATGGGAATGTATCTTAAAGAAATATGTGTTGCCGAGAACAGAGTTGCAAGTTCTGAAAGAGTTATCTGAGTTTACAGATCAGGAACGGGTGATGTACAAAGCAGAGAAAAATGATGATCAGTTTATTGCAGCAAGCGATCAAAGAAGATATTTTCATCCTTCTACTACATGTACAAAACTGCTAAGTCAATCTGGGATGCACTTAAAGTCAAATTTGAGGGTAACAAGAATATGATAAAGAGCAAAAAGGCGCTGCTAAAGAAGGAGTTTGATCTGTTTAGCAGTTTACCCGGGAGAGAGATACGAAGAAGCTGATCGAACGATACTGCCACCTAGTGTGATCAATGTCAATGCTGAGTATTACTAAAGATCGTGAAGAGTGGGTAGATAAGCTTGCTGATGCGTTACCTCAGAAGGAGTGGGGAACGTATTTGCTGATATTGAAAAATACGGGTGTCTATGATGGTTTGACGATCTCACAGTTTATCCAAAAGATTGAGAGTCAGGAGCTGGAACAACAGAAAATCGCTAGGATGAACAGTCCGAGTGGTCAACAGGATGTAAAGATGTACTATAAAGGAAGTGTTCCGGTTCCTGAAACTGAGAGAAGTCCGAAATCCAGACTACATTTAGTGCTGGGCATTCTACAGAAAAAGGGTTGATCAGAATTCAACAAAAAGCAGCAGTGGATTCTTGTCATTTCCAAGTATCAATCCTAAAGAGTCCAAATACAAGCTTTCAGTCTCAAGGCACGAAGACAGGAAATGGTTACATAATTCAGTGCAACATAGCTCTAAATCTTCCAGAAAGACAATGTTTTTCTTAGGAAACTGCAAAAGACCACATGGCACTTCTTAGTTCTGTGTTACTCTCTTATGAAGGTCTTGTTGCTGGTCGGATCGGGAATCCTATGCTCACCAAAGAGGATTACGATCAGATAGACGCCGAAGAAATGGAACTGATGGATATAAAATGGTGTCTTGCTAGTGTTCTTCGTCGTGCTGAAAAGTTCAAGTCAATTACCGGGAGAAATGACTTTCTTGATGCGCATGTATCTACTTTAGGTTTTGATAAATCTAAAGTTACTTGTTTTCGATGCAGGGAGAAAGGCCATTTCAAGCGGGAATGCAAGGGAAGAGAAGCTCGTGGTGCTCAGAATCCATTCGGAAAAGACGACTACTACCGGAAAGCCATTTATCAGCAGGTTAGTTAATCACAAGATTCACAGACGGCTCATGGTAGGAAGATTGAGGATTCAAAGAGAGCATGTTTAGTAGATTTCAGCTGGAGCAACTACATATCATCTGACAACAAAGCATGTATAGTCGATCAAGAGGATGAAAGACTACCTGAAGGCTTTAGCTGGGATATGTTCATGGATGAGAATGGTGATTACAAAGCTTTCATCGCCAAGATTGTGAGAGAGCCAGACATGTTTGCCACCTGGATGAAGTCTATCGGTGAAACTGTCAAGTCTGTTGCTTCTGATGAAAGTTCATTTAGTGGTGATGATAGTGTAAAAAGTTCAGATGAGAGTTAACTAAATGATGGTAGTTCAGTAAAAGAAGCTGTTTTGATCAAACACCATCTGTATCTGATGTGTCAGACGTTGATTCTGAAAAATCGACAAAGTTTGATCATTCACCTGTTGACATCAGTAGTGATGATGAGGAAGAGAAACATATAAATGTTTTCTAAATCTCATCTTTCTCCTGAAAGTTTTCATTTTTATTTTGCAGATCGCATGAAAAAGCTGGAGGAAAAAAGAGCTGAAAAAGAACAAATGGAAATGAAGACTGAAAGTGTTGATGAGGAGAATGTTAAGACTGAGCAAGTGATTGAAGAAAAGATGTCTGAAGCTGAGAAGGTAGTTGAGATAGAAAAAGTAGTTGAGGTGGTGAAAACAATCAAAGTGGAGAAGATTGTTGAAGTTGTAAAGCCTTGCGAGAAGTGTTTGGAAGCTTCCAAGGAATGTGCTACAAAAGATGATATTATTGCATAGTATGAGAAGAAAAAGGAGCAGTTACTGTTTAATCTGAATTATGTTAAAGAATCCTATGATGTCTTGAACAAAACAGTAACTGGTCTCCAAAAGACAAACACTGAAAGAGAACAAGCACTGACGATGATGAATGCAAGTCATGATGTCAAAGCAAAAAGCAATAAAATTTCTATATCGAAGAGAGTGCTAAGTGGAAGCAAGAGTTGGAGAAAGAAAAGATCGAGAATGAGAGAATCAGACGGTTATTTCAAAGTTACTCTAGTTCTGATTATCTTATTGATCGTATTTTACCCAACTGTTGCAGGAATTGAAGCTTTTCAAGATGAGAAGCAAGAGAAAAAGAATGACACTGGTAAGAAACCGACCGTGAAATATAACAAGTGTCCGCCTCCAATCATGAAGGGTATTCACCTAGAAAACCAAATGAGGAACAACTTGAAGAGGCGGTCAATATTAAGCTAAAAACCGACACAACTGACGAATTACCAGAAAACATTGATGTCACGTTCACCTCGTCTGACACTAATCATGAGTCTGAGTTAATCAAAAAGGTGGTAGATCAGGTGTTGGATACCGATGAGGAGTCTGAGTCAAAGTCAAAGTCTGGAGGGTCAAGTTCGTCAGTCAACAGTCAAAATTCGTCGGTTAAACGGTCTTATAGTAAAGAATTTTTATTATCGAAAGCAAATTTGGATGATGAAAAGTTTGAAGTTGCGTACACTTTAAATGATTCTGACAAATTCTATTCTGACAAAGAATTTCCAATAAGAAGTGTTCGTTTTGACAGGATAAAAAAGGTTTTCAAAATGACAGAAATTAACATTTCTGAAATAAAAGATTTTAATCTTACTGAAAAACCTAAAAAGTACACTTCAAGAGTTCAGCAACGTTTAAACAAGAAAAAAGGCTTCAATTCTGGTTCAGGTTCTCAAAAGAAGCCAAACCAAAATCGTAGTTACAAAAAGAAAGGTCTCGGATTTAATTCATCAGAAAATGATAAAAATTTGAAAAATTCTAAAACAAAAACTGAATTTGTTTCAGGAGGAAGTTCTGAGGATGAGCAGAAGAAACCGTTTTGGAGACAGTCAAACCAAGAGTTTCTTGCAGAGAGGAGGAAGAATGGAACTGAAAAGATCTGTTCAAGAGAGACTCGTACTTGTTACAAATGCAACGAAGCTAGTCACATTGCGTGGAATTGCCCGAAGAACATCAAGAAAAAACAGGGAGTTTCTCAGAAGTTGAAAGAAAAAGTTGTTGATGTTGAACCACCAACCGAAACACTTAAAGTTTTTGAAAATTCAACTTATGAGGTTGGTGAGTGTTCTAAGAAGAATGCTTTCAAACAGAAAGCTGAAAACAATCAAGTATGGGTTGTTAAAAAGGTAAGTGAAAAAGTCGGCAATGAATCTGGTTCCACAAAGCCAGAGGAGCCACAAGGTGAGGTAAAAATTTCAGTGAATGATGTTGATTTTCCATCACTGAAATTTGAAGAAGTTAAAAAGAAAGTTGGTAAAACTGAGATTTCAAATCAGTTTTACAATGAGAAAAAAGATTTTGATGTCGAGAAAACATTCAACGGGAATGTTAAAAAGATTTTTGGAAAAATGTTAAGTGGGAAAGCAAAGGGGTTAAAGATTTTTACGCAACTAAAAAGGCGACATACAACCCTACTGCGCAAGAACTAAAAGCCATCAAGTCTGAGAAGACTTGGATGGAAGTTTGCTTCCCATGATAGTCTAAGGACTATGCCGGAGATCCCAAGTTTATATCGTGGATCAGGAATCGGCATCTTTCATATAGTTTGTGTTTAAAAAGTTTGCTTGAAAAATGTATTATGAGTTTGTATGAAAAATTCTTAAAATTGTTAAAACTTTACAAGTTAAAGGATTACGCCGGAGCTTCCAGGTTGGTAAGTGCGAAGCAGGAATCGGCATTCTAATTGGTAAAATGGTTTGTGTAGATGTGACATTCCTACAAGTGGTATTTTTTTACATGCGATATTATTTTGGAGATATTTACAAGTATTACAGAAGTTGCTTAGTTGAAAATGGTAAATCAGGGACATTAAATTGCACTTGATTTACTAACATACTCCTGGTTGATGTACAGAGTGATAAACCACATCCCCGATTTTAACAAGTGATAAACCTACAAGTAGTTATAACAAACTTATTTTCTGGAAAAATCATTTTGATTAAAACAAACTTAAGTGTTTTGAAATCTAAAATCAGAAAATGGTTTGTGATAGGGGGAGTTCGGATTGTTTATGCCAAGAGAATGGCGAATTGATGCGATTTGATGATTGGTTGTCAAGTTTCTATACAGTTTGTGTTGTTTTTATGTTTCGAGTGGGTCAAGAGTCTACTTGTTTTCAATTTTTCTTTAATGTGTTTGCATATTAGGGGGAGTAGAAATTTTTTTAGAAAATCCAAAAACATTAGAAGATTTGAAAAAGCCAAAAACATGATAAAATTCAAAAATGAGTTTTGCTGTGAAAAAGAGAAATGATAGTACATCAGTGGACTGTCACAACATGCTAAAGAATTGAAATGATAAAATGTGATAAATAATCTCACTGCGGATGTGTCAGTAGGTTTTTACACTTTTAGTAGATTGTGACGAGATATAAACCTAAAATCAAACTTGCTTATTCTGTGGGTTAACAAAACTGCTTCGATATATAGGTAACCCCTGAAATCTTGTTTGAAAGGTCCCTTATTCTGAGATACTAGGTCTTTATGCTCAGTGATATCTGGGGTATTATCCCGGGACTTCTGCTGTATGGAAGTACTGACCTAGTCCCCGGATAATGCTTTCTGCATTATGCTTGAAACATAGCATCGCCCTCAGCATGCTGATGAAACAATAAAATTGATAGTCGCTGCTGTTGAAATCAAAAGATCCTCTAAAGGGACACACCGAAAAGTCGAAGCCGTCATCTCTCTGCGTATACGGAAGTATCGACCTGAGCTCTCACTGCCCTCGCATCTAACCCCTGACAGATATCATCTGTGGTATACTCACCTGTAAGACTGAATATAGGGATCTGTATACGGGAGTATATACAAGTAGTGGGACACACGGATAAGTTTAAGTGTTTAAAACATTAACTGCATATCTCGAAACAACTGAAATTTGTGTGAGAATTTAAGTGGACAAATATACAGACAATCTAGGTGAATTGTTTAGAACTTAAAATGTAATCAGCTTAACGGTGTTGGTGACATGTCTCAAAAAATGATATAATTCTCTTATGCGAACTCACAAAAATATTGTCTGTAAATATTTCGTTTTACATTATTCTGTTTTTACAAGTAGTGTCATTTACTTGCTTTTAGAAAATCCAAAAAGATTTTCTGTGTGTTTTAGCATAAACTTTTGAAAAGTCAAAAAGATTTTCGACAACTGATATCGAAGAGCAGATTTTCAAAATTCCGAGTGCTAAACATGATGACATTGTTGTAAGGGGGAGCATATGTTAAAATGCAAAATGTTTTTAATCAACAAGTGGTTTATCAAAGAGAGTTATGTTTGAGGAGAAGTATGTGTTGGTTCATGTGTTTATGAGAGGGAATCATCTGATTAGATCAAAATTGGTGCACGACATGTTATAAAATTGTAGAAAAATTATTTCTGGGATAAGAATGTGCAGGTTAAGATGCGCCAGGTTATTTGATCATGTTGTCAAAGTCAGATGAAAGCCAGGTCTCGATCTTGGAACATGAACAGCCAGACAATGATCCTGATTCAGATTTTGCTGAAGAACAAAGAAATGCCAGCAAATCGAGAGGGGGAGTCTGAATATTTTCAAGCAAATATTGCTGAAAGAGGAGTCTGTTGGTGAAGGTTAAAATAGAGAAAAGCCCAGAGACTGATCAAGACTGAAGATGTGAAGACACAGTTTTGTCGTGACTCGATAGTCGACTCGTTAACATCTGAGGGGGAGTCTGTTGGTGCACTACATCTGTCGACTTCGTCTTGTATCGAGTCTTACATTGTATTGTATAGATTAGGGCATGATTTACGAGAAAACTGAAAAATGTATGTTATTAGTGAGGTAGTTTCGCTTATAGGGTCATTAGGGAAGGTTTCGCTTATGTGAACATGATAGTTCCGCTTATATGTACACATGAGGTTTCGCTCATGTGAACATGACACTTGGAGCGAAACCTCATCGACTATATATAGCAGGTCATTTGAGCGGAACTTGAGGTTGTAACTTTTACGGATTCCATACCGAAGTGCTGACGGTGTGAAGAACTACGTGTAATTGCTTCTAATCAATACAATTAGCAGTTTTAGTGAAGAATCAGCTATTTCTATCTGTGTTTCTTGTAATTCCGCACCTGAAACATAGAAGAATGCCTCTGAACGACTCGTTCGGGTCAATTCTCGATCCTACAAATCTCATCCATACACTTGTTAGGAGATGATTAGGAGCCTTGGGGATCACTTAAACTTGCTTAACACACCAAAAATTTGCATAAACAGCCCCTGAGTTAGCAACAGATTGCTAAAACAAGTTTCTGGTCGCTGGCATGTCCACACGGCCCGCGTAAGAGTAGGCTTAGGCCTTACGCGGCCCGCCTGGGCTCCCCAGTTCAGCACAGTTTCACTTATTTGCAATTCAGGTCCCTGCACATGCATTAGGCTCATTTCAGCCCCTTTTGACCCCCGTTAAGCCATTTTCAAGGCTCTACAAGGTCAATAAGGTTTAGAGGACTCAAAATATGCTTGGAAAACTCTCGGATGTCGGCTCCTTTGGTCGTACGGTCACGTTGTTCGCTAAATTACGACGAAACTCAAACGGACGTGTGTACGATCCAAAATGCGCGACGAATGGCGTTTTCACCTTCCAATCACTAAAATAAAAATAGTTTAGTGTGTACAAAAATTTTGGATGTCCAGATGTGGCCAGAACGTAAGATATGCGTGAAAATGCAAACTTTTTTGACACTTTTAGTCCCTGTAAGATCATATAAGCATGTTTTCGCACACCGAACCCATCAAAGCTTATTTCTAAGCCATGTTTAGGTTATATATGGTATGTTTAACTTATGATCAAGTTCCGGACTGTACGTTGCCTTACGAAATGGCAGACTTTTGCAAGTTGACGCAAATAGTCCCTGTAAGCGAATAAACTTGTTTTTGCCATACTAAGGCCTTCAAAACTTTTTTTTAAGTTATGTAAAGGTTATTTAAGGTATGTTAAGTTTATGTTGCTATTCCGGAGTGTTTGTCGCATTAAACTGATCGTGTTTACGCTTCAGTTTGCGTATAACCCTCTAGAAAGCGATATAGAGTTCAAAATCGATCAAAAATCAACACGTGCATAAAATCAAATATAAATGACAAACATTGGGATCAAAACACACTGTTTTGTTAGTATTTTATTGTTCAGAGTCTGTAGAATGATATCACAAGCACAGATGTCACAGTCTCCCCTACTTCAGGAAATTTCGTCCCGAAATTTATTTAGAGGAAACTTGTGAGAATAGATGCGGATATTTCTCTTTCAGCTGATCTTCATGTTCCCAAGTAAACTCTGGGCCATGTATAGATTCCCAGTGAACTTTGACCAACCGAATCCGCTTGTTCTTCAACTGTTTGAACATACGGTCCACTATTTCCATAGGTTTCTCGACAAAATGCATCGTGTTATCAACACGAATTTCATCAAGTGGTATGTGGAGGTTCTCATCAGCTAAACACTTTCTGAGATTGGACACGTGGAATGTTGGATGAACATTTCCAAGTTCAGGAGGTAGCTCTAATCTGTAGGCTACTTTTCCGATTCTTTCAACGATCTTGAATGGTCCAACATAGCGTGGTGCAAGTTTTCCTTTCTTTCCAAATCTAATCACACCTTTCCAAGGGGATACCTTGAGTAGGACATGATCACCGACTTGAAATTCTAAGGGCTTGCGTCGTCGATCCGCGTAACACTTTTGACGGCTTCTAGTTGTCTGTAGGTTATCACGAATCTTCTTGACCTTATCTGTATTCTCTAGAATCAGTTCAGGTCTAGTAAGCTGAGCTTCACCTATCTCATTCCAGCAGACCGCTGAACGACATTTTCGACCGTATAAAGCTTCAAAAGGAGCCATATTGATGCTAGAGTGATAACTATTGTTGTAGGAGAATTCGATCAATGGTAGATGCGAATCCCAACTACCACCAAATTCAATCACACATGCTCTAAGCATATCCTCCAGTGTCTGGATTTTTCTCTCAGATTGACCATTTGTCTGCGGATGGTACGCTGTGCTCTAATGAAGTTGGGTACCCATGGCAGATTGCATGGTTCTCCAAAAGCGAGACGAGAATCGAGCATCTCTGTCAGATATAATGTTCAAAGGAACACCATGTCGAGATACAATCTCATCAACATATATCTTGGCAAGATCGTCAGCAGATAGATTCTCGCGGATTGGCAAGAAATGTGCTGACTTTGTAAGATGATCAACAACAACCCAAATGGCGTTGTGACGTCTTTTAGTGCGCGGTAACTTGGTAATGAGATCCATTGAAATGTTTTCCCATTTCCAAACCGGAATCTCTGGTTTCTCCAATAATGCAGAGGGATGTTGGTGTTCTGCCTTAACCTTAAAACAAGTAAGGCATTTGGAAACATATAAGGCAATGTCTTTCTTCATACCTGACCACCAGTACTGGGTTCGAAGATCCTTATACATTTTGTCTGCACCAGGATGAATTGAATAACGAGATTTATGAGCTTCGTCCATTAGCAAGGTGCGAAGATTGTCTATGCTTGGGACCCACAAACGGCCCGTGTAATAGAAAATCCCAGAGTCTCTCTGTTCAAGCTCAGGATTAGTATGACACGGTAACTCTTTACCCATCAAGTCTTGTGTAACACAAGTATGTTGAGCCTGAATTATGTGGGATTGAGTATCAGATCGAACCTGAACATAGTGAAGCTTGACACGTTCCTTACGAGTCAATGCATCAGCCACGACATTCGCCTTACCAGGATGGTAGCGAATTTCGCAATCGTAGTCGTTTAGGAGTTCTACCCAACTTCGTTGCCTCATGTTAAGTTCTTTCTAATTGAAAATATGCTGGAGACTTTTGTGGTCAGTAAACACTACGCACTTTGTACCATAAGGTAGTGTCTCCAGATTTTGAGAGCAAAAACTAATGCACCTAACTCAAGATCATGAGTGGTGTAGTTCTTCTCGTGTACCCTCAACTTTCTTGATGCATAAGCTATGACTTTGTTTCTTTGCATAAGAACACAGCCAAGGCCTAAATTAGACGCATCGCAGTACACAACAAAATCATCATTACCCTCGGGTAAAGATAAAATAGGTGAATTGCAGAGTTTCTGTTTCAAGGTCTGGAAAGCTTCTTCCTGTTTGGATCCCCACTCAAAAGGTTTACTTTTCTGAGTTAAAGCAGTAAAGGAACCGCAATCTTGGAGAAGTTTTCAATGAAACGGCGGTAATAACCCGCTAAACCAAGAAATGAACGAACCTCGGTAGGAGTAGTAGGTGTATCCCAATCCTTAATTGCACTGATTTTGGCGGGATCTACATGTATACCTTGTTCGTTAACGATGTGCCCCAAAAATTGAACTTCCTTAAGCCAGAATTCGCACTTGGAGAATTTGGCGAAAAGTTGTTCTTTCTTTAGAAGCTCCATAGTAAGACGAAGATGCTGTTCATGATCAGCTCGAGTCTTAGAATAGATCAAAATGTCATCAATGAAAACGATGATGAACTTGTCCAAATAAGGCTTACAAACCCTATTCATCAAGTCCATGAAAACAGCTGGAGCATTTGTTAAACCGAAAGGCATAACAGTGAACTCATAATGACCATATCTCGTACGGAAAGCTGTCTTGGGAATATCTTCTTCGAGAACTCGAAGTTGATGATACCCAGAATGTAGATCAATCTTTGAAAAGCGCGTAGCACCCTGTAGCTGATCAAAGAGATCATCAATGCGAGGTAGGGGATATCGATTCTTGATGGTAAGCTAGTTTAGCTCACGGTAATCGATACACATCCTAAAAGATCCATCTTTCTTTTTCGCAAATAGGACAAGAGCGCCCCAAGGGGAAAAGCTTGGAAGGAAGAATCCTTTGTCAGAAAGCTCCTGAAGCTCTTTAGATAACTCTTGCATCTCAGACGGTGCAAGACGATAAGGTGATTTAGCAATGGGATTTGCGCCAGGCACGAGATTAATGCGGAACTCAACTTGGCGCACAGGGGGTAAACCAGGTAATTCTTCAGGAAATACCTCTGGATAATCCCGAACAACAGGGATATCTTGGATAGTCTTGCCCTTGCCTTTCTCCTCTACGACATGTGCCAAGAAAGCAACATAATTCTTTCATAGGTATTTGTGGGCTTGGGTACAAGACATGAGTTTAAGGCTACAAGTAGGTTTCTCCCCATGAACTTCTAAGATCTCACCAGTCCTAAGCGGTATACGGACTAACTTCTCAAAACATACCACCTCAGCATGGTATTTAGATAACCAATCCATTCCTACTATAACATTAAAGCTCCCGAGTTGCATCGGTGTGAGGTCAATAGGGAAAAGATGGTTATTGAGGTTCAACTGCCAATTTCGAAGAACAGAGTCGAGTACTACAGGTTCACCACTAGCTACTTCTACTGTCAAGGGCTTTCCTAGTTTTGTTCTAGTCATCGCTAGCAAAGGCTCAAATGCCAAGGACATAAAACTCTTATCGGCACCCGAATCAAATAGAACAGAAGCAGGATGGTGGTTAACAAGGAATGTACCGTTCACCACTTCGTTATCTGCACGTGCCTCGTTGGGATTCAGATTAAAAGCTCTACCATGAGCCGGTGCCTGATTTGCATTTGCCAACCTCGGGCAGTTGTTCCTGTAGTGGGTCAGATCCCCACTGCTGAAATATGAACCAGGCGGAAAGTGAGGTCGTGCAGGATTCTGGGCAGGGTTCTGTACCGCTTGGTTTTGAGCTGCCTGATTCTGATTAGGAGCAAAACGGTAGGTGTTCGTAAGATGACCATACTTGCCACAATTAGTGCAAATGCGGCATTGCAACTGTGGCTGGTGGTGGCTATTACATCGATTGCACAGAGGTGCATTTCCCGCATACTGCCTTTTGGCAGCAGGTTGTGCAGCCTGATTCTGTGCTGCCTGCTTAGGAGCAGCCTGGTTAGTCTGAGCAGTGACCGCGAAATTCTTGGAAGCCTTACGCTTCCTCGATTTCTTTGAAGACTCAGCAGCCTTCTTGCCCTTACTCTCCTTGGTGCTATCAGACTGTTTCTGCTTTTTGTCACCTTTCCTATGGAGTTTACCCTTTTTGATCTGAGATTCAGTAAGGGTAGCAGTTAGCTCAATGGCCTGTCGGACGGTAGTAGGTTGCTGCCAGTGACAATATCCTGAAACGGATCTGGCAAACCATCTATGTACCTCTCAATAGCCTTATCCAAAGGCGTGACCATAGTAGGACAGAGCAAGCGTAACTCCTCGTATCTGTCTGTGTAAACCCGATGCTCACCACTGACTTGCTTCAGATCATTGAACTCATCTTCGAGTGCCCTCTGCTCGTGACGATGACAAAATTCTCTCATCATGAGAGCTCTAAGTTCTTCCCATATCTGACCCAAAGCAACACCAGCACCTCGGTCTCTCATTACCCCATTCCACCAGGTAAGAGCCCTCTTTTGGAATACACTCGAAGCAAACTCGACTTTACGGTTGTTCGGACACTGAACATGGCGAAATGTGCTCTCAAGACTCTCAACCCACTGGAGAAGCCATGTTGCTCCTTCACTACCACTAAACTTGAGTGGTTTAGCCAAGTTAAACAATTTAAAGTTGCACGGAGCAGGTGCATTAACATTGTCATTGGTGGCTTGGTTTATTTGAGTTATGAGACCAGGTAGCATAGTAGCCATCTGCTGTGCTATAATAGCTGCCAGTTCGGCATCAGGTTGAGGAACGTTACGTCGATGAGGTATTCTAAAAGAGGAAACATGAGAGAAAACGAGTGAGATGATGTGATGAAAAATGAGGTGACAAAAATATCAACAAAAAGAAAGGATGGTGGTTATTTGTTCGTTACCACAAAGCAAACAAACAACACACGTTGACAAGTCAAAGTAAATGAGTCATAATAATGTATCGCGAAGACATGCTCGCCTATAAGTGAACACTCACCCCAAGAGTTCCCAGGTAAGAGTGACTGGTCCGATATTGTGGATTTGTACCAACACTCTAGCCTTAGACAGAAAACTCAGGGTACAGGCATTCACTCTTTGACGAGATTTTGAAATTTAGAAGGCATTAAGCCAAAAATGAATCAAACCAGAAGGGTTCAAAACCATATAATCAATCATCCAAGGATAGATGATTAATTTTCGAAGTGGTTTTGTTATTGTGTTCTTGTTGTGGTTATCACCTAAGGATTGGTGACGTGTATTGTTTTAAGATCTAAACACAAGAAAACTTGTGTTAGGGTCCTAGAAAGTTATAGTCTAGGTCAAAGCATTACTAATAACCTAATTCCCTATAACCATTGGCTCTGATACCAACCCTTCTGTCACACCCCGGCCGCGTAAAACAATAAACCGCGGCGGAAACGCCGGGGAGTGAGTTGCGACAGAATTATTGTTTCAACAACCATGCCAATTAAAGTTATGTATTATTAAGATTAAAGTTTACATTGTTTTTTAGTTCAACTAAAACTACATAATAACTGTCTTTTAAGTCACTAAGGCCCGAGTCCGCCTAAGTGAAGCACACTCAACATCATGCATTACCACCTGAAACACATGTAAAAATAGGTACGTCAGCATAAAAATGCAGTGAGATACATAGGTTTTGTTTATGCAGATTCATGACTTGTATTTGAAAGAAGTGTTTAAGAAAATGTAGTCATGAATCTTGTAAAATGTTTTCTGATGTGGGGTAAAATACACATATTTGTCCCGTGTAAATTGTATAGTTTTTGTATAATTTTTATTTGTTTTATTTAGTTTTTAGTATTAGATTACATTATTTGGTGTTTTGGCAGGTCCTGGCGCAAATGGAGCGGAAACGAGTGATAAACAAATAACCAGCCAGTTGAGTGGAGTAGACCGCTAGTGACCGAAGGGAGGTTACCACTATTTTCTTGGAGGGTGGCCATTTATTTTCGTGAAGTCAACAAGCAAAGGTTAGAAAAAAAAGGCAATATATATATGATTGTTTTTGGAGAACATTGGAGCAGTCAACATCAAAGCAATTGGTGCAATTGGTGGTCTTCGAGATAACAAGACAGCAACAAGCAATTGGTGGTGGTTTTTTGGGATTTGACTATTATTTTCGAAAACCAAAACAGTGGGGTCGAAAACCAAAACAGTTTGACCGCCATTTATTTTATTTCTTTGAATTGGGTTTCTACAATAACATGCCTGGCCCAACATCAGTTTTGTGACCCGCCAATAATAGAAGCCCAACTTTGTGAAGATGGTCGAGAATAATTAACATCAGCCGAAGGGAGAACCCTAATTACGAACGAGAGGATATTGGAGGTGATTTTGGAGCTATCTTGGAGCTGAATCGGAGATTGTGAAGCATTCGAATTAGTGGATCAAGTTCAAGACGAAGAATCAAAGATTTCTCGGGTTTTCCAATCCCTTGTTTTGTTGATTTCTTTCTTGAAACTTGTTACCATGAATTCTAGTTTGATTATCTTTGATTTATTTTCGTTTATAGACATGCTTGGCTAATTTCATGAACCACCTAGACTTGATGAATGGATCAATATAAAGATTTTACCGTTTTTTGTTATTTGCATGATGTTTATGGATTGATTGTGTTTAGTAAAAGGTTTGATTTAATGATTTGATGTGTATGCGTGCTTTGATTTGGTTTGTTATTGTTATTTGCTTCGTATGATTCTTAGTGACGGTCTATATCACAACGTAGAGTCATATTAGGGTTTAGGGTTTCGGTGAGTGTCTATATCACATAAGAAAACCTTCACTCTTTAGGGAGAATCGCGCGATAACCTCTAGAAGTAATTGATAATAATTTGCTAGGTCTTAGTGTTCTGCTAGTCCTAATACCTGGGAAGTGAGGGGCTATTGGTAGGTCTTACCCGGTGAATTGCTTTAGATAGGCCTTGGGAAAGGTTATGTCTTGGTTTACCTGTCGGTCTTATTAGTCTATCAAGTCAAATCTATTACTTCAGACTACCCTAGATCTAGGATTGGGAAAGAATAGGTCAATATTTGGGTACTTACACAATAATTAGATAACTGGGAAGAAGTCTAATAACCGGTAGGATTAACGGCCTAGGTAGTGTCACAGGTTTCTCCTTGAGAAGGGTCGAGGGGCCTCGTTGGTTCTTAATAGGTTTAGTATCATAAGATCTCGGTTCCATAACTCGTGCATTTAACTTAATTGGTAATCTCTTAAAAACAATCCAGGATTCTTGTCTAGGTGGTATCGTTCTCACATAAGAAAAGTTCACAGTCTTAATTCGTTTTTGGTATAGTTTTAGTTAACTTGGTAGTTTAATATAGATTTCCTAGAT
The DNA here is from genome assembly GCA_030545235.1 of Helianthus tuberosus. NCBI lineage: Eukaryota > Viridiplantae > Streptophyta > Magnoliopsida > Asterales > Asteraceae > Helianthus > Helianthus tuberosus. Next base: position 24,544 of record JARYGA010002087.1, read on the forward strand.
TTTCAGTAACCCCCCCCCCAATCAACATTTAGAGTCTGTGTCAGTCTAGGTCTAGATAGAGTCTAATTAGCGTAATTAGAGAGTCTCGTGGGTTCGATACTCGGACTTACTTAGGCTATACTGCATTGACCGGTACACTTGTCGGTGGTGTGGTCTAGGTTTTAGAGAGTCTGTTTTTATAAATTTAAAACTTAGAGTGTCTAATTTAGGGTTAAAATTAGTTAGTTTAATTAGACCACTTTTAGCACATCAAGTTTTTGGCGCCGTTGCCGGGGACTCTTGGCGATTGCGTTTATTAGCTTTGATTAGACTTAATTGACATAATCTGTGCTACTTGTCTTTTGTTTTATGTTTTCGTGGTGAGTCTTGTGAGTCTATCTGTGTTCTGTATATTGAGTAGTAGGAGTCTAATTTTCTGTGTCTTCTATTTCTGCTGAGCTTTAAATATGTGTGAAATTTGTGGAGGGCCCCATTTTACAGTTAAATGCCCACAATATGAGGGGTCCTCTGCATATTATTATGCTAACCCCTATGTGCAGCCGCAGTCATATTTTTCACAGGGGTATTCCTCGTACCAGTATGAGGAACCGTATCTGCAGCCTCAACAGCAAAATTTTGGAGTAAATGAGCATGACCAGCTGAATAGGATAATGGGGTTGTTAGCTCAACTGGTAGCTACGGATGAGACTACTCATAAAATGATTCAAGAACATGAAGTCCTGTTTCAAAATAACCAGTCTATACTCTCAGACATTCGATGTTCAGTAGAAGAAATGTCTAGGAGATTAGAAGAAGCAATAGAAACTGAGAATAAGGGCATCATTGATTTTGGTTGTGAAGAAGATGAGACTATGATGCAAATGGCTAATTGCGGGATATTGAGAGAGAGTGTGGACGAAGTAGGCGAGTGGCAAGTCTACCAGGAATCATTGGTTAAGGAAGTAGATGTTGATGAGGAATTAGATTTAGGAGATTCCTTAGGTAGTCTGTTTGATGATGAGGTAGAGAAAAAAGTGTTAAGTTGGGAAGATGAGTTTTAAGGAGAGTTAGAAGGTTTATCAGAATCTAAACAAGTAGGGGAATTTGATCCATTGGGTGATTTAGCAAATTTAGAAGCCCTACTAGAAGGTAAACCTGAGAAAATAAGTGAACCCACACCGCATGTAGAAATTAAGTGTGGGGATCTTCCCAAGGAAGTAGACCAAGTGGTGGAAGAGGAAGAACACCACAGCTGGCCCGTGGAAGTATTGGTAAAAGCCACTCAAAAATCAAAACCGCGGGAGAAGGCAAGAAAAGGGAAGGATCGGAATTGGTTACGAATCGAGTGTGGCCATAAGAAGAAGAAAGATCCTTTAAAGCACGATCAGTTCTCTCAATACATGCCACGCATCCGCTTCATGCCAGGTAAATTTAAATTTTGGTGGTCTGACCCGTTTCTAATTTTTAAATTCTTTTATAATTCCGCCATTAAATTTTTAATTGTTTACGAGGAACGGGTGGAATTAAATGGGTTAGACCGGGTTCAAGTCAAAGAGAAGCCTCCTAATTAAATTCAAGTGTGGGGAGGTTTTGTAGAGTTTTGTAATTTATTTATTTGTGAATTTTCGATAGTTTGTATATTGAGTAGTTTTTTTAGAGTCGGTACTGCTTTGGTTTTTGCTTGTTCTTGTTTATGCAGGTTTGAATATGTACCACCCGTACTCAATCTCCATTCGGGTGATTTCGGAGCTGTTCAGCATATCAGGCATTTTACCAAGCATGTTAGTTAGTGTCAAAGCCGATCGCGACCGAAATGCTATACGATCGAGCTAGATTGGACGAGAGTTTCAGAGCTTACGCGATAAAACCAGCTAAGTCGTTTCCCTTTTTGTTGTTGTATTTATTTTTTTCTATTTCGTTTGCAATTTTTTTAGGTAGTTGTTGAGTCGTATTTTCGTTCTTGCATTAGGGACAACGCAATCTCTAAGTGTGGGGATGGGATACTTGTAAATAATCGAGTCTTAATATGAAAAACAAAAAAAAAATTTAAAAATACAAAAAAAATTAGAAAATGTTGAAAAATCAAAAAAAAAAAAATTGAAAAAATAGAAAATGTCCTTTGAAATAAGAAGTTTGCAAATTTAAACGGAAAATGATAGAAAAGATGAATTTTTGCTCGGGTTCGAATAATAATAATATGAGATTATAATAAATCGAGTTTGCGTCTAGTTTGGGATATGTGGATAGGCCCGGGTTTGGTTTTAAGTCCCTTTGAGTTAATATATACCTTAATTGTCGGTCTGCTAGTGGGTTCTCGCCTGGGAGATATGGCAAACTAAAACTGCCGATAATAGTAGAAGGGGCACCGTTATAAGTTAAAACTGTTAGAGTTTGTGATCATGAGAAAAAAAATAGAATAAAAAGTGAGCTAGAAACTAAATGAAAGTAACACAGGTCTATGTAATCCGAGTTGGGGATAGCGACTCTACAGCCGGAATGCCTCTGGGATGTGTGAAATCGAATTGCCGATTAAAAGTACCGAAACCTAAGTAATCTGTGGTTGGGGATAGCGACTCTACAGCCGGAATACCTCTTGGTTAGGGAAAGCATCGTCTAGACTCACGAGAGGAAAAAAAAAAGAGCAAGAAGCAAAGCATGAAAAAAAAAAAGAAAAAAAAAGTGAAAAAAAAAATGAAAAAATAGAAAAAAATTTGATTGTAAACTCTCTTGGTTTTGATATAAGACGGTTGGGAATTGGTCAAATGATCGTTCCTTTAGTCCTATAAGCTTGAGGTGGGAGTAGGTGGACCGTAAATTCTGGTGTGAGGCCCTAGGTAGATTGACCGCACTTAAACTAAATTCACATGATAAGGGCTTACGACCGGATTTGGGTTTAAAGTGGACAAGTATATTCGCAATCGCGGCTAACGCAAGTCTTGGTTTTAATTAATTATACCTATATTTTTGACCCGAGTGATTATTTGTTTATGATTCTGTTTGCATAATTCTTTTTCGAGGACGAAAAAAGAGTAAGTGTGGGGATATTTGATGTGGGGTAAAATACACATATTTGTCCCGTGTAAATTGTATAGTTTTTGTATAATTTTTATTTGTTTTATTTAGTTTTTAGTATTAGATTACATTATTTGGTGTTTTGGCAGGTCCTGGCGCAAATGGAGCGGAAACGAGTGATAAACAAATAACCAGCCAGTTGAGTGGAGTAGACCGCTAGTGACCGAAGGGAGGTTACCGCTATTTTCTTGGAGGGTGGCCATTTATTTTCGTGAAGTCAACAAGCAAAGGTTAGAAAAAAAAGGCAATATATATATGATTGTTTTTGGAGAACATTGGAGCAGTCAACATCAAAGCAATTGGTGCAATTGGTGGTCTTCGAGATAACAAGACAGCAACAAGCAATTGGTGGTGGTTTTTTGGGATTTGACTATTATTTTCGAAAACCAAAACAATGGGGTCGAAAACCAAAACAGTTTGACCGCCATTTATTTTATTTCTTTGAATTGGGTTTCTACAATAACATGCCTGGCCCAACATCAGTTTTGTGACCCGCCAATAATAGAAGCCCAACTTTGTGAAGATGGTCGAGAATAATTAACATCAGCCGAAGGGAGAACCCTAATTACGAACGAGAGGATATTGGAGGTGATTTTGGAGCTATCTTGGAGCTGAATCGGAGATTGTGAAGCATTCGAATTAGTGGATCAAGTTCAAGACGACGAATCGAAGATTTCTCGGGTTTTCCAATCCCTTGTTTTGTTGATTTCTTTCTTGAAACTTGTTACCATGAATTCTAGTTTGATTATCTTTGATTTGTTTTCGTTTATAGACATGCTTGGCTAATTTCATGAACCACCTAGACTTGATGAATGGATCAATATAAAGATTTTACCGTTTTTGTTATTTGCATGATGTTTATGGATTGATTGTGTTTAGTAAAAGGTTTGATTTAATGATTTGATGTGTATGCGTGCTTTGATTTGGTTTGTTATTGTTATTTGCTTCGTATGATTCTTAGTGACGGTCTATATCACAACGTGGAGTCATATTAGGGTTTAGGGTTTCGGTGAGTGTCTATATCACATAAGAAAACCTTCACTCTTTAGGGAGAATCGCGCGATAACCTCTATAAATAATTGATAATAATTTGCTAGGTCTTAGTGTTCTACTAGTCCTAATACCTGGGAAGTGAGGGGCTATTGGTAGGTCTTACCCGGCGAATTGCTTTAGATAGGCCTTGGGAAAGGTTATGTCTTGGTTTACCTGTCGGTCTTATTAGTCTATCAAGTCAAATCTATTACTTCAGACTACCCTAGATCTAGGATTGGGAAAGAATAGGTCAATATTAGGGTACTTACACAATAATTAGATAACTGGGAAGAAGTCTAATAACCGGTAGGATTAACGGCCTACGTAGTGTCACAGGTTTCTCCTTGAGAAGGGTCGAGGGGCCTCGTTGGTTCTTAATAGGTTTAGTATCAAAAGATCCCGGTTCCATAACTCGTGCATTTAACTTAATTGGTAATCTCTTAAAAACAATCCAGGATTCTTGTCTAGGTGGTCTCGTTCTCACATAAGAAAAGTTCACATTCTTAATTCGTTTTTGGTATAGTTTTAGTTAACTTGGTAGTTTAATATAGATTTCCTAGATTTTCAGTAACCCCACAATCAACATTTAGAGTCTGTGTCAGTCTAGGTCTAGATAGAGTCTAATTAGCGTAATTAGAGAGTCTCGTGGGTTCGATACTCGGACTTACTTAGGCTATACTGCATTGACCGGTACACTTGCCGGTGGTGTGGTCTAGGTTTTAGAGAGTCTGTTTTTATAAATTTAAAACTTAGAGTGTCTAATTTAGGGTTAAAATTAGTTAGTTTAATTAGACCACTTTTAGCACATCATTTTCCTTTGTAAAACCATGTGAAAATCGATATGAAAATCAAATGATAATGAAAGAACAATGCATGGTTAATTGAATAACCAAGTAATAGTGAATTTGTATAAAAAGTGTAATTTGTAAAACAATGTCATGTCCTTGTAAAAATGTTTCATGTCTTGCCCCAAGTAATTTAGATAACGCAACAATGTATGATACGATAAAAGCACTTATATATAGGAAGTACCAGCGGCGTATCCACCATGCTTTTATCATATAACATATAGCCCCGTTACATAAGTCACTTATCAATAACCAACCAAAATGTAATGTTTAATGTCAAAATGTTCGTGTGAAAACCATGTTAATTGTCATGTATAACATGTATCATGTATAACCAATGAAATGCATAGTAAGTAGGAAATCATCTACTTAAACTATGTAATGATGTCAATGTGTAATAAATGTCATGTATGGTGAATAACTAGAAGCTACTCAACCCCATAGAAAAATGTACAAAACAATGTTTTTGAATAAACCTAAGTTTAAATCGAATGTTATGTTTTGTAGAAAAACAATGCTTTATGATTACAAACATTTATGCAGTAATGTTAATCGCATACATTCAAGCCTTGCGACTGTGGCGATAAACCCTTAAACGAATTAAAGGTTTATCTAAATTATGTAGTCGGATTCTGTCATTCCCAACTTCCAAACAAACCTAGGAAGTCGGAAACGGGAGTTGTCAATTCCTATGGTACCATTACATAAGTCCGAGCGGCGTGATCAATGTTAATGAATGTATTATTGTCCCGATTGAACATACCAAATGTCATAACCAATGTAGCATGTGAAAACCATGTACTAGGTATGCTAAGTAAACATGCCTAGTAGAAATGTTCATGCAAAACAATGTGCTAGCATGCTTAGTAAACATACATAGCAAAAATGTCATGTAAAGCAATGTGTACATATGCTAAGTAAACATATGCAACAAATGAGTAATAAATCAATGTGCTAGCATGCTTAACATACATAGCAAAGCATAATTGAAAGCATGTACTATAAGTGTACTAGGTGAAACTAGCATGTTTATGTCATAAAAGCATGAAATGCACGAAAGTAAAACGTATGTACATGTGTATCACCCCAAAGTATTTGAAAACGATAAAAGAGGGCAACTATGTACTCACTTGGGTTTGCTAATTAGTCTTGAGAATAAGACCAATTTAAGCTCCAAGTATCACGGAATCAACCGGCACCTAGTATAGGTAACTATGTTAATAATCGGCTCCTAAATCGGGAGATAGGATAGAATGAGGTTCTATAAATCAAATAAGTAATTGAACTCATATGGTATGATTTATTAGTCCCTACATTCTGATTGGAAAGTCTACCTAAGTGCTTTTGACCCGTTTCGACACATTATGGTAACATAAGCTACTATAAGGCGTCGTTAGCGTAAAACTATGCTCGGATGGTTAACTATGTGCTATGCCAAGTCTTACATGCCCATATATCCCTAAACATGTTACTAAATCAGATTATATGTCAAAAATATGTTCACATAGGCAAAATACGGATTTATGCTTCAAAAGGGCATTTTGGTCATTTCCTATGGGCATACAAGCTAACCAGCATATGACTAACCAATCCTAGGTGATCATAAGGTATAACCTCAGTGGTTATTCCCTATGCAACTATGATCACTAACTTAGCTTGGTCGGATCCTAAAGATCGACCAAACAGGTTGGGTTCGAAAGTCTAAGCGGTTGTTTAGACCGCTTACCTTACGACCCTAAACAAGCACTAAACTAATAGTGTCGTGTTAAACATGTCAAAACATGTTTAACCTACTGATTTGGTATCAAAACAAAGTGTTTTGATACCCTAAAGTAGTTCCGTTGCAAAATACATGCTAAAATGCATTTTGACAGAAACTTTGACTCGACACTACACCTAGTTAACGTCGTAATCAGCGGCTATAATCACGAAAGATTATAACTATCGTGATTACAATCACGTTTCAAAGTTCAACCGAACATTGTGTTGACCAAAGGCTGGTCAAACTGAAAGTCAAACACTTGTTTGACTATTTAAACTAGAAAGCAAATAAAAGAATGAAAGAGTGCTCACCCAAGTCCTTGCTATCTTTTCTACAAAGAAGACAAGTTCCAAATCAGTTTAGGAGAGATCCAATGCAGATAAGAGAGGAGAAGAAAGAGGAATGAGCAAAGAATGAGTGAATTGGTGAGGCTATTTATACTTGTAGTGAGTTAACAAGATCATGCCAAGTTTTGTGTAACCTCCTAGCATTAAATCTCATCCATACACTTGTTAGGAGATGATTAGGAGCCTTGGGGATCACTTAAACTTGCTTAACACACCAAAAATTTGCATAAACAACCCTTGAATTAGCAACAGATTGCTAAAAACAAGTTTCTGGTCGCTGGCATGTCCACACGGACCACGTAAGAGAAGGCTTAGGCCTTACTCGGCCCGCCTGGGCTCCCCAGATCAGCACAGTTTCACTTATTTGCAATTCAGGTCCCTTCACATGCATTAAGCTCATTTCAGCCCCTTTTGACCCCCGTTAAGCCATTTTCAAGGCTCTACAAGGTCAATAAGGTTTAGAGGACTCAAAATATGCTCGGAAAACTCTCGGATGTCGGCTCGTTTGGTCGTACGGTCACGTTGTTTGCTAAATTACAACGAAACTCAAACGGACGTGTGTACGATCCAAAATGCGCGACGAATGGCGTTTTCACGTCCCAATCACTAAAATAAAAATATTTTAGTGTGTACAAAAATTTTGGATGTCCAGATGTGGCCAGAACGTAAGATATGCGCGAAAATGCAAACTTACGCCGTTTTTTACACTTTTAGTCCCTGTAAGATCATATAAGCATGTTTTCACACACCGAACCCATCAAAGCTTATTTCTAAGCCATGTTTAGGTTATATATGGTATGTTTAACTTATGATCAAGTTCCAGACTGTACGTTGCCCTACGAAACGGCAGACTTTTGCAAGTTGACGCAAATAGTCCCTGTAAGCGAATAAACTTGTTTTTGCCATACCAAAGCCTTCAAAACTTATTTTTAAGTTATGTAAAGGTTATTTAGGGTATTTTAAGTTTATGTTGCTGTTGCGGAGTGTTTGTCGCATTAAACTGATCGTGTTTACGCATCAGTTTGCGTATAACCCTCTAGAAAGCGATATAGAGTTCAAAATCGATCAAAAATCAACACGTGCATAAAATCAAATATAAATGACAAACATTGGGATCAAAACACACTGTTTTATTAATATTGTATTGTTCAGAGTCTGTAGAATGATATCACAAGCACAGATGTCACATCGGGATCCTCCAAGCACCTCAGATATGGTCCTGCAAGAGATTTCTTATACAAAACGTCATTTATAATAGTGAATTGTAATACCTTCATTCAAAAGGCCTTAGAATTCTTATTCTTTGGGATGTGTCCTTCCTTGAGATATCTCATGATTGGTGTCGTCCAGGGCTTAGGATCCTGCTCGGGATACTCATCATCAGAATCCTGAATACTTATTACTTCCTTATCCTGAGGATTCGTCGCAGGATGTAGGATATGTAATACTGGTATTCGGGTTCCTTCCGGTATCCTGACCGATGATCCTAGATTTTCCAAGGCATCAGCTTCAGCATTTTCCTCTCTTGGTACCTGTTCAAGTGTAAAAATATCGAAATATCCTGCTTATTTTTTGAGAATATCGAGGTACTCGACTAACTTCTCACCTTTAACTGCATAGGATCCATTAAAATGATTAGTGATTAACAAGGAGTCAACATATACTAGCAAATTCTTGATATTCATATTCTTAGCCAATTCTAATCCTGCAATTAAAGCTTCATATTCTGCTTAATTATTAGTGGTAGGAAATTCACACCTAATAGCCTGGGGTAATATGTCCCCCTATGGCGATTTTAGTAGTATACCTAGACCTAGACCTCTTATATTCGATGCACCATCAGTATATAATATCCAGGATTCTAAGTTTTCTCCTAGCTGTTATACTTCTAAGTCTACTTCATTTTGAATGTCACTACTGAAATCAGCCACAAAATCAGCTAAAGCCTGAGAATTTATGGCATTTCTAGGCTCATATACTAGATCAAAAGCACTTAATTTCACTGACCATTTAGCCATCCTACCAGAAATCTCGGGTTTCCGTAGCACGTTTTTAACAGGATAGTTAGTTTTAACATGAATCCTATATGTCTCAAAATAATGTCTAAGTTTCGTTGATGCCATAACTAGGGCTAATATTAATTTTTCTAGATGAGAATATCTAGTTTCAGCATCTAATAAACTTTTACTAACATAATAGACAGGATACTGCTGACCTTCATGATCCTTTACAAGGACGGCACTTACTGCATTCCCTGATACTGCGAGATACAGGGATAATGGTTCGCCATCCTCAGGCTTCATTAATAAGGGTGCGGTTGAAAGATACTGCTTCAAATCCTGCAGAGCTGCTTCATGCTTTGCTCCCCATTCAAACTTCTTATTCTTCTTGAGGATATCATAAAATTCCTTGCACTTCTCAGAGGATCTTGAAATAAATCTGTTCAATGCTGCCACTCAGCCTGTTAATTGTTGAACATCCTTCATATTTGAAGGTGATTTTATATCCAGAATAGCTTTGATCTGCTCCGGGCTTGCTTCTATCCCTCTTTTGGTCACCATATATCCTAGAAACTTTCCTGCCCCCACTCCGAAATGACACTTAGCAGGATTTAGTTTCATGTTATACTGATCCAGGATATCAAATGCTCCTTTAATATCCTGGAGGTGATCCTCAGCCTTCATAGATTTCACTACCATGTCATCAATGTACACCTCCATGGTGTCCCCCAGTTTGTCTTTAAACATCATGTTCACCAATCTTTGGTACGTTGCACCTGCATTTTTCAAACCAAAAGGCATAGCAGTATAACAATAAATACCTGTTGGTGTCATAAAAGTAGTATCCTCCTGGTCTGAAGGTTCCATTTGGATCTGCTGGAATCCTGAGGATGCATCCATGAAGGTTAACATTTCATGGCTGGCAATTGCATCCACCATTGAGTCTATATGAGGTAGAGGGAATGGGTCTTTAGGACATGCTTTGTTTAAGTCTGTATAATCCACACTAACTCTCCACTTCCCGTTTTTTCTTTTGCACCACAACCACATTAGCCAGCCATTTGGGAAATTCTGTATAATCCACACTAACTCTCCACTTCCCGTTTTTTCTTTTGCACCACAACCACATTAGCCAGCCATTTGGGAAATTTGACTCCCATGATCATCTTGGACTTCAATAATCTTTCAACCTCTTCTTGAATAATTATGTTTCATTCTGGAGCAAACTTCCTTCTTTTTTGTTGGACAGGATTAAACGACCTGTAAATACCAAGCTTATGTGTTATAATATCCTTGGAAATACATGTCATATCCTCATGTTTCCATGCGAATGTCGACATCCTGCTGTTTTGGTCAAAAATTACCGAAGTAATTTTGTGATCAAATTAGTTAAGTGAGGTAGTGTGCTAGAAATGAGTGTCGAGAATATGTTAATCAAGTTAATTATGAAAACAGTTTCAGGATACAGCTCAGGATATAGAGCTGTATCTATGATCAAACAATGAGCAAAAGTAAAGTAAACGACACGAGATGTACGAGGAAAGCCCTTGATCAATCTAGATCGCCAGCATAAAACCTCGGGAGCTGACAATCGCAGCTGCCTTGTTCTTCAATTACTTCAAAAATCAGGATACAGTGCAGGATGTGGTACGGATCGACTAAGTGTTACAACGAAACTTGAATACAAGTGTGGTGTAAACAATGAGCTAGAAAGTGAAAGTGTACGAGAGTGTTGGTGAAAAATTGTGTGTTCTAAGCTGATCCGTACCCATCTATTTATAGTATGGATAAAATAACAAACTACCCTAAACTTGCGGGATCCATCGAATATTCCTTCTTCGAACGTTGTAGACCTGGTCTTCCGGGCTCAACGTCTCTCCCTCAACAAATTCGTCCGAGTCTTGAGGAGAAGAAGTCCTCTTGACCGTTAGCAACTCTCAGCCCTTAACCTGCACGTGGTTAATTCAATAAGCCTCAGGATATCGCCCAAGATGTCAGCAATATCCTCTTCCAGCATCCTGGTCATAAATGAACAAACAAAGGCAGGATATTGGTCAGGATACGTATGTTAAGAAAATGACCCCTAACAATTGTCCCCAAATATATCGGTTGGGATACCAATCCAACGGATATATTTCAAAAGTTTCACCTCATGACTTAAGGTAATTAATACGACTAGACCCTTGAAATGACAGCGGTGCAACTTCCAAGGTATTATTTACTCTTTACCCCCTATATTCATCCTATATTAACCGAGGGGCTCCTTATCACGGTTATCCTTATCTGCAAGCAAACATCAGGTATCTTCTTTTCTATTCTCCTTTCTTGAATTTCTCTTAATTTGCTCAGTACTTTTTATGGCACCACGAACGAAATCCCGATCAGACTGACCAGCCTCAACCCTCATAAGTCAAAACTTCATCACCGATCCAGCAAAGGAGATTTGCTGCTTCAACAATGCTGACATCGCTGCTCTCAAAGATTCCGGTGCCTTTCCCACCGGAACGGTCTTTCGCCCCTTCGACCAGGAAGCCCGATCGGACGCATCATCCGACGAGTGGGTTTGTTTTTTCGCTTATCCTTTCTCTCTTGGACTCCGGTACCCATTTTCACCCTTTATCTCTAGCTTTTTCAACCTCACCGGCCTTAGCTATGCCCAAGTTATGCCAATGGTCTGGCGAGTCTTGATAGTGTTGGATCAAATCAAATCTCGTCATTTTCCTAACCTACTTATTGAGGACCTTCCTATAGCATACCGGTTGAGATCCCATGGCAATCACCGCTTTCTTCTGTTTTCCATCAAGAACCCTTTGGTCCTTAAAGCCACCAAGAATGAGGATCGATGGCGACGAAAATTCTTTTTCGTAAAAAGAGACTCTATTGATAAGGGTTTCGATCTACCGGTTAAATGGTTAACCAATGGTAGGATTTAGGGTTTTAGGAATATCCCCAATTTTATCTTCAAACTGTATCCCGGACTTATATTCTGATGTTTTTATGCAGCGAATTTCAGAGATTTAGTGCCTCCCAGTGCAGAATCCGAATCCAAGATCAAGGAAATCTACCATCTTCCTGCCAGTGAAAGAACTTTCTCCCTGTCTCTTACAGATTCTCATAAAAAATCAAGCTCAGAAATGTCTGGTAAGCACATTTTCATATATTAATTATTTTACAAAAATATGATGAGTTTAAGAATATCTTCCCTTATGTAGTACCAGTCGTCAACCTTGAAGGTTTCGAACTTGACGAATTGGATTGCTACTCCAGCCTTGAACCCACCAAACAAGAATCCAAGCCAAAGTCGTCTGCTACACCAAAGCCTACCTCCTCGAAAACTGTTTCTGCTCCCAAAGGCCCTCCGGCATCCAGGACCTGGGCATCCAGCTATCGGAAGAGAAAGGAGACTGACTCCCCAGCTGTTTCTGAAACATTCTCTCTTGAGAATCATGGGTTCAATGAAGCCACCTCATTCCTCAAACAGGTAGAATTTTCTTTTCGATATCCTGTACAAGTATGTTAGTCTTTATCCTGCTTACTTTTCACATTAATACCTGTGTCTTTTTCGATAGGGTCTGGATCGTCTTATGCATTTGTATGAAGACGCTTGCGGGCTTAACAAGATGTTAAAGATCCAGCTGGAGAAAGCTCAAGCCACCATAGCTGACCAAGGAACCATCGCGGCTGCCAAATCACAGCATTATGAAGACAAATACAAGGCAATGACTCAGAAACATCAAGCTGCCCTCCACAAAGCTAATGAGGATGCTCAAGCCAAGCTAGATGCCGCTCTTCTACAATATCAGCAGAATATGAGCTCATACCGGGATAGCCTAAAAGCTTCTGTGGTCGTCTCCCTTCTCCAAGCCAGGATAAGGATGGCTTATGAGGCCATGGATCTGGGTTTTGAATGCCCCTCCTGGAATGTAAAGGCTTGGGAGGAGAAACTACAGGGCCTCGGAGGTCATCCCGTTGCTCATCCTGCAAAACATACTGGTGAAGAGACTTCCAAGGCGGCAGAGGAGGCGGCCAATGCTGGTGATGCTGCTGAGAAGAATCCCGAGGCTGATGCTGGTGCAAACGCTGGGAAGGAGGTTGCTGTTCAAGAGGATGTTGCCCCTTAGGCAGCGGAGTGGGCGATGATGGATGTACGTGCCAAGGCCGGAGCCCACTTTTTAATTTCATGGTTGTGGTTTCATAAACAATTTACTTTTCCTGTCTTTGAACAATTTACTTTTCCTGCACTAGAACAATGTGATGACCAAAGGTGGATGAGTCCTAGGTTTTAGGACGAAGCCCTTGGTCATCAATTAGTATAACTTGTTTTGAATGTGATAACGGTTGTAGGTGGACAGGTTCTATTTTGAGATATATCTGACAACCGTTACACTAATATGGTAAAAACTGATCGTGCTTTTGGCGGATGGGCCTTGGTTTTAGGTGAAACCAAAAGCACAACTTTTGACTTGTTAATAATATAACTATCTTTTGACTTATTTTCTGTTACCTTGCATTACTTGGTGTGACTCTTAGCTTTGTAAAGATTTTGTATCGTTATCTTATAAAATATCCTGATCAGTATGCTCAGCAACATACTGCAAAAGCCTTCTATTAGACAGATCTTCCAAACGTTCCTTCAACTTTGTAAAAATTTCTTTAGCAAGTAAAAAATAGTCTATCTTTTCAAAACCAAGTTTTGATAATATTTAAATGATCAGAGTTCCAAACTAATACTGGTTTCAAACACCCTAATCAAATATCCTTAAAAGGACTTTGAGGATATATATCAGGATACTTAACATAATGTCACTAAAAACTTAAATGAGGCTTATAAAGGAAAGATCATACCAGAAATAGGATATAAACCTATTACCAAACTTCGATCCCTTTGCAACTCTTCCAATGAAGATGTCCCCTGTGCAAGGTACTTAGTGCATTAGTTCCAAACCTCATCCTTTTAGCTTTACACCACCACCTTGGTGGGAATGTCCCCTGTGTACAATGTATTCAAACACTTTAGAAATCTTCTGAATGTCAGTTTCCATTGCATAAGCAATTTTTTACATCCCAAGGGTAAAACCCAAGGATGTACTGGAGATAAATCCCTTATATCCTGGGGAAAATCCCAACTTTTCATGCGCTACAGGCGGGAGTGTATAAACTCCAAGACTTAGAAAGGTGAAAACCTTTAAACCTTAGAGAGTATGAAAATACCCTTTCGTGAGAGAGGGTGATCAATCCTCATATACCTTTAGGATTCAGGATATAGCCAACAGTAACGAAATTGTCAGCCACTTTTACATGGACTGGTCCCGCCACCTTGAACTATCCCTGAATAACTTGCGCTCCAGGCGGGGTGTTTAAACCTAATTCCGAAGAAAGGTGAATACCTTTAAACCTGTGAAGGGATCAGTATCCCTTAAACGTGAGAGAGGGGGCCAATCCTTTAATCTTCTGAGTTATCCTCAGTGCATATCCTGGAGCTATATCCTGAAACATATCTTGCAAAACAATTGTAAACTAAGGTGGGTGTTAGCTCGGCTAACACCCCTCCAATGCTTAAGTCAGTATTGAGTTTCAAAGAATAAATTAAACCAAAACATATTTAAAAAAGATAGAATTCATACCATTCTGAGTTAGAAATTGAATTCTAAACTCACTTGAAATAGAGCTTAAGGTGTATAGCATTCCATGATCTCGGTAGCATATCCCCCTCCATATTCTTGAGTCTGTATGCTCCTTTCCCTGCTTCTGATTCAACTTCATATGGTCCTTCCCATTTTGGAGCTAACTTGCCATCGGCAGGATTAGTAGTATTTTGAAAAGCCTTTCTTAATACCCAATCTCCGACCTTAAATCTTCTGGTTCTAATATTCTTGTTATATGCCCTGGATATTCTCTGTTGATATGCTGCCATCCTTAGCCTTGCCGCATCTCTCTTTTCATCTATAGTGTCTAAATCCTGACTCAAGGCTTCAGGATTCTGCTCAGGATCACTTAAGACAGATCTTGCAGTAGGTATTGTCATTTCTGTTGGAATCATTGCTTCTGCTCCAAACACCAAGGAAAACGGGGTTTGGCCTGTTGCATTTTTTACCGTTGTCCTATCAGCCCACAAAACAAAGGGTAATTCTTCTGCCCATCTTCCTTTTTTGGCTCCAAGCCTTTTCTTTAAGTTATTGACAATTATCTTGTTTGAGGATTCTGCTTGTCCATTTGCTTGAGGATGTACCGGAGTGGATGTAATCATTTTGATTCCCCAACTCTTGCAAAAGTCAGTAGTCCTCTTACTTATAAATTGAGAACCATTGTCACAGATTATCTCCGCTGGTACTCCGAATCTGGTCAGGATGTTTCTCTTGATGAAGGATACTACTTCTTGGTCTCTTACTTGAACAAATGCTTCAGCTTCAACCCACTTAGAGAAATAATCCGTCATTGCTAGCATAAAGACTTTTCCTCCCGGAGCTTTTGGTAGCTTTCCCACTATATCCATACCCCACTTCATAAATGGCCAAGGGGAGACAATAGGATACAATGGTTCAGCAGGTTGATGCAGTATGTTACTATGTCTTTGACATGCGTCACATCTTCGAGCATATTCTGCGGCATCTTTTCTCATTGTTGGCCAATAATATCCTATCCTTAATACTTTTGAGAATAACGACCTGCCCCCAGCATGGTTACCACAATCCCCTTCATGTATATACTGAAGTACTTCCTTGGCTTCATGATCCTCCAAGCACCTCAAATACGGTCCTGCAAGAGATTTCTTGTATAAAATATTATCTATAATAGTGAATCGTGATACCTTCATCCTAAATGCCTTAGGATTTTCATTTCTAGGGATGTGTCCTTCTTTGAGATATTTCACGATTGGAGCCGTCCAGGATTTAGGATCCTCTTCAGGATGTTCTACTCCAGGATCCTGAATACCAGCTACCTCTTTATCCTGAGGATTCGTTGCAGGATATAGGACATGTAATATTGGTATTTGCGTCCCTTCAGGTATCTTGATCGATGATCCCAAATTTGCTACGGCATCCGCTTCAGCATTATCCTCCCTTGGTACCTGTTTAAGTATAAAAACATCGAAATATCCTGCCAATTTTTTGAGAATATCAAGATATTCGATTAATTTCTCACCCTTAACTGCATAGGATCCATTAAAATGGTTAGTAATTAACAAAGAGTCAACATATACTTGCAAATTTTTTATACTCATGCTCTTAGCCAACTCTAATCCTGCAATTAAAGCCTCATACTCTGCTTCATTATTAGTAGCAGGAAATTCACACCTAATAGCCTGGGGTAATATGTCCCCCTGTGGCGATTTTAGTAGTATTCCTAATCCTACTCCTCTTACATTAGATGCACCATCAGTATATAATATCCAGGATCCTGAGGATTCTCCTAACTGTTGAACTTCTAGGTCTACCTCGTCCTGAATGTCACTACTAAAGTCAGCCACAAAGTCAGCTAAAGCCTGAGATTTTATGGCATTTCTAGGTTCATACACTAAATCATAAGCACTTAACTTTACTGACCACTTGGCCATCCTGCCTGACATCTCTGGTTTCCTAAGCACATTTTTGACAGGATAATTTGTTTTAACATGTATCCTATGTGTCTCGAAATAATGCCTAAGTTTTGTTGATGCCATGACTAACGCTAATATCAATTTTTCTAAGTGAGAATACCTAGTTTCAGCATCTAATAAACTTTTACTAACATAATAAACAGGATATTGCTGACCTTCATGGTCTTTTATAAGAACGGCACTTACAGCATTCCCTGATACAGCAAGGTATAGGGATAGTGGTTCACCATTTTCAGGCTTCATCAATAGAGGTGCGGTTGAAAGATATCGTTTTAAATCCTGCAGGGCTGCTTCATGCTTTTCTCCCCATTCGAATCTTTTGTTCTTCTTCAGGATATCATAGAAATCTTTGCATTTCTCTGAGGATCTTGAGATAAACATGTTTAAAGCTGCTACTCGGCCTGTTAATATTTGTACGTCCTTCATGTTTGAGGGTGATTTTATATCCAGGATAGCTTTGATCTGCTCTGGGCTCGCTTCTATCCCCCTCTTTGTCACCATATATCCAAGTAACTTTCCTGCCCCCACTCTGAAATGGCATTTAGCAGGATTCAGCTTCATGTTGTATTGATCCAGGATATCAAATGCTCCCTTGATATCCTGGAGGTGATCCTCAGCCTTTTTAGATTTCACCACCATATCATCAATATATACCTCCATGGTGTCCCCCAGTTTGTCTTTGAACATCATGTTTACCAATCTTTGGTGTGTTGCACCTGCATTTTTCAAACCAAAAGGCATAGCTGTATAACAATAAATACCTATTGGTGTCATGAATGCGGTATCCTCCTGGTCGGAAGGCTCCATTTAGATCTGTTGAAATCCTGAGGATGCGTCCATGAAGGTCAGCATTTCATGCCCGGCAGTGGCATCTACCATTGCATCAATATGGGGAAGAGGAAATGGGTCTTTAGGACAAGCTTTGTTCAAGTCTGTGTAGTCCACACAAACTCTCCATTTCCCATTTTTCTTCTGTACTACAACCACGTTTGCTAGCCACCTTGGGAACTTAACCTCCCTGATCATTCTGGATTTTAATAATCTCTCAACTTCCTCCTGGATAATTGTGTTCCGCTCAGGAGCAAATTTCCTTCTTTTTTTCTGCACAGGCTTGAATGATTTATCAATTCCAAGCTTGTGAGTGATAATATCTTTGGATATGCCTGTCATATCCTCATGCTTCCATGAAAACGTAGACATCCTGCATTTCAAAAAGTTAATTAATTGCTCTTCAATATCCTGAGGGATATTGGTTCCCACGAGCACCGAAATATCGGGATTATCCTGGTCTAGGATAATTTTCTTCACATCCTGCTCCGGATCCTCCACGATATCCTGGGCCCGCGTCTTTAATTGCTATGCTGCACTAGGTTTGGTTGAGGATTTCATCGAGGATGAGTAGCATTCCTTCGCCTCCTGCTGATCACTATCAACTTTGACAACTCCCCAAGGGGTAGGTATCTTGATGCATTGGTGATATGTTGATGGCACGGCCTTCATATCGTGAATCCACGGTCTTCCCAGTATGATGTTATAGCAGGATAGAGAATCCATCACACAGAAACGTTGTATCGAGTTGACTCCTTCAACGTATACTGGCAACTTTATCTCTCCCACTGTGTTTCTAGCCTCTCCACTGAACCCAACAAGCACGGTAGACTTTGAAGTGATATCCATTGGAGATACATTCATTCTCTTCAGAGTTTCTAGTTGGATTATGTTGACGGAGCTGCCATTATCAACCAGTATCCTGCGTACAAAATGGTTAGCCACATATAACGTTATTACCAGAGCATCATGGTGAGGATCTTGGACAGTATCCCTGTCATCAGCATCAAAAGTGATCACTTTGTCAGTTGTGAGGGTAGTCATCCTGACAGGTTTGTCTCCCCTTTCGGCCTTGGCTTCCTTTGCATGTCTCTTTGCTGCTGAATACGAAGTTCCACAAATGTCGGATCCTCCCGAAATAAAGTTGATTATCTTGGCATCCGCGGGAGGTGATGCTGCTCGTTCAGGATCCTTCTCAGTATCCTGACCCTTATTCTTCTTTCTTCCTAAAAGATCTTTCAGATATCCCTTGCTCAGAAGATAGCTTATTTCTTTCCTTAGAGCAATGCAATCCTTAGTCACATGTTCGAAATCTTCGTGGAAAGCACACCATTTTGACTTATCTTTCCAGTCAGCCTTTTGTTGATTCTTTCGAGGCCACCTAGCCTTGTCTCCTAGACCCTGCATAGCATACATCAATTCAGGAATATTAACAGAAAAGCTATATTCGGACAACTCAGGATACTCTTCAGGATCCTTATCTTCGACAGCGTTCACTCTTTTGTTTTCATTTCTACTATATGGCTTAGGCCGATATGACTTGAACGAGGATTCTGACTTCCTATTAGTTGACTCATAAGTGTTGGATGAGTTCATCCTTTCTTGCATCTTCCTGTCATCTTCCAGACGGATATATCTCAAAACCCTGTTACGAGCTTCGTCGAGATTCCTGCAGGGATTCATTACAAGATCCTGATAAAACTGAGAATCCTTTTGTAATCCCATCTTGAAAGCTTGCACAGCTGTTGCAACATCAAGATGTGGGATATCCAAGGATTCCCGACTGAATTTGTTCACATAATCCCTCAAGGATTCCTGAGGCCCTTGAGTTATCCTGTAAAGATCACTGGTTAGTTTCTCAAAACTCCGACTACAAGAAAATTGACTGTTAAATAAATTAACCAAATGAGCAAATGAAGTAATTGAGTGTGGAGGAACGTTTAATATCCATTTTAAGGCCGATCCTGTTAGAGTAGAACCAAATCCCTTGCACAAGCACGCTTCCTTGAGCTCCGGATGGATAGGGTTTATCTCCATTCTTTCCCTATACTGAGCAATATGCTCCTCAGGATCCGTACTCCCATCATAAAGCTTCATGTTGGGAGTTTGGAATCTCTTTGGGATCTCAGCATCACAGATAGGATATGCAAAACGAGATATCTTGTGGCTGTCTTGGGACACTTCCGGGATCGGCTGAACCACCCCAGGTACACTAGATATCATGTCCTTCAACTTCTGAAGCTCCCTGGTAAGTGCTGATGTTACACCTGTATCCTACAAAGATCCACCACTGTTAGTAGCAAGAGTATGATTATTATTCGACACGTTACCCATTGGAGGATTTTGCCCATATCCTGAAGCATATCCTGAGCTCCTCATGGTTGACATTCTGACCGAGGAGGGTATTTCAGGAGTATGATTCTGAGGAAGACTGGACACGATATTCCCCCTGTTATCTTCGGTATACACAGCTGAACTAAAGTTCAACGCTCTGGGTTGTAATGGAGTGACATTGTCTTCAGCAGATCTGCTCGAGCCAGACTTCAGGAGTTGTATTTCCCTCAAAAGCATTTGGTTTGTTTCCTGTTGCTGCCTCATTTGTTCCTGCACACTTCCAAATAAGGTTAAAATTTCATCATTAGAAGCTAAAACGGGAGCAGATCCCTGGACACTCCGAGTAGGGATAACATCTTGAGATTGCGTAGAGGCTGGCATCCTTGGAGGAGGTGGTGGAAGCACCGAACCGGTAGTAGCAGAAGTCATAGCAGACACAGTAGAGGAACTCATGTTTGATCTTGAGGCCATTATGGACAATGTGGCAAAAAGTTTTGAAAATAGAAAACCGATTAGCGATTTGACAAAAATTTTTAGTAAAGAGAGCACCACTTGCCCCACGGTGGGCGCCAAATTGTTTTGGTCAAAAACTACCGAAGTAATTTTGTGATCAAATTAGTTAAGTGAGGTAGTGTGCTAGAAATGAGTGTCGAGAATATGTTAATCAAGTTAATTATGAAAACAGTTTCAGGATACAGCTCAGGATATAGAGCTGTATCTATGATCAAACAATGAGCAAAAGTAAAGTAAACGACACGAGATGTATGAGGAAAGCCCTTGATCAATCTAGATCGCCGGCATAAAACCTCGGGAGCTGACAATCGCAGCTGCCTTGTTCTTCAATTACTTCAAAAATCAGGATACAGTGCAGGATGTGGTACGGATCGACTAAGTGTTACAACGAAACTTGAATAAAAGTGTGGTGTAAACAATGAGCTAGAAAGTGAAAGTGTACGAGAGTGTTGGTGAAAAATTGTGTGTTCTAAGCTGATCCGTACCCATTTATTTATAGTATGGATAAAATAACAAACTACCCTAAACTTGCGGGATCCATCGAATATTCCTTCTTCGAACGTTGTAGACCTGGTCTTCCGGGCTCAACGTCTCTCCCTCAACAAATTCGTCCGAGTCTTGAGGAGAAGAAGTCCTCTTGACCGTTAGCAAGTCTCAGCCGTTAACCTGCACGTGGTTAATTCAATAAGCCTCAGGATATCGCCCAAGATGTCAGCAATATCCTCTTCCAGCATCCTGGTCATAAATGAACAAATAAAGGCAGGATATTGGTCAGGATACGTATGTTAAGAGAATGACCCCTAACACCTGCATTTCAAAAAGTTAGTTAATTAGTTTTCAATATCCTAAGGGATATTGGTTCCTACGAGCACCGAGATATCCGGATTATCTTGATCCAGGATAATTTTCTTTACATCCTGCTCTGAAGCCTCCATGATATCCTGGGCCCGCATCTTTAATTGCTATGCTGCATTAGGCTTAGTTGAGGATTTCATTGAGGATGAGTAGCATTCTTTCGCCTCCTGCTGATCACTATCAACCTTGACAACCCCCCAAGGTGTAGGGATCTTGATGCACTGATGATAAGTCGATGGTACAGCCTTCATATCATGGATCCATGGCCTGCCTAGTGTGCCGTTATAGCAGGATAGGGAGTCCATCACACAGAAACGTTGTATTGAATTGACCCCTTCAACATATACTGGTAATTTGATCTCTCCCACGATATTCCTGGCTTCTCCACTAAAGCCGACGAGTACAGTGGACTTTGAAGTGATATCCATTGGAGATACATTCATTATTTTCAACGTCTCTAGTTGGATTATGTTGACGGAGCTTCCATTGTCCACCAATATCCTGCGTACAAAATGGTTAGCCACATATAATGTTATTACTAGAGCATCATGGTGAGGATCCTGGACAGTATTCATGTCATCACTATCAAAAGTGATCACTTTATCAGTCGTGAGGGTCATCATCCTAGTTGTTCTTTCCCCTTTTTAAGCTTTAGCTTCCTTTGCATGTCTCTAGGCCGCAGAATATGAAGTCCCACAAATGTCGGATCCTCCTGAAATAAAGTTAATTATCTTGGCATTGGCAGGAGGTGATGCTGCTCGTTCAGGATCCTTCTCAGTATCCTGACCCTTATTCTTCTTTCTTCCCAGAAGATCCTTCAGATATCCTTTGCTTAAGAGATAACTTATTTCTTTCCTCAGGGCAATGCAATCCTCAGTAACATGTCCGAAATCCTCATGGAAGGCACACCATTTGGATTTATCCTTCCAATCAGCTTTTTGTTGATTCTTCCGAGCCCCCTGGCTTTGTCTCCTAAACCCTGCATAGCATACATAAATTCAGGTATATTAACAGAAAAACAATATTTCGACAGCTTAGGATACTCTTCAGGATCCTTGTCTTTGACAGCATTGACTTTTTTGCTATCATTTCTACCATATGACTTTGAGCGATATGGTTTATACGAAGATTCTGATTTCCTATTGGTCGACTCATAGGTTGTGGACGAATTCTTTCTCTCTTGCATCTTTTTGTCATCCTCCAGCCGAATGTATCTCAATGCCTTGTTATGAGCTTCATCCAGATTCCTGCAGGGATCCATCACAAGATCCTGGTAAAATTGAGAATCTTTCTGCAATCCCATCTTGAAAGCCTGCACAGCTGTTGTGACATCAAGATGCGGGATATCCAAGGATTCCCGGCTAAACTTATTCACATAATCCCTCAAGGATTCCTGAGGTCCTTGAGTTATCCTGTAAAGATCACTGGTCAATTTCTCAAAACTCTGGCTGCAAGAAAATTGACTATTAAATAAATTAACCAAATGAGCAAAAGAAGTAATTGAGTGAGGAGGAAATTTTAACAGCCATTTTAAGGCTGATGAGCCGAAACCCTTGCATAAGCATGCTTCTTTGAGATCTGGGGGAATAGGATTAATTTCCATCCTTTCCCTATACTGGGCGATATGCTCCTCAGGATCCGTAGTTCCATCATAGAGATTCATGTTGGGGGTTTGAAATCTTTTTGGGATTTCAGCATCACAGATAGGATGCGTAAAACGGGATATCCTGTGACTGTCCTGGGATACTTCTCGAATTGGCTGGACCACCCCAGG
>JARYGA010002088.1:0-32479 GCA_030545235.1 Helianthus tuberosus
CTTGGCGGGGGTCCGGGGGCGGCAGCCCCCGGTAGCGGGGTCCCAGGGGCGGCAGCCCCTGGCGGGGTCCAAGGGGCAGAGCCCCTGGCTGGGGTTGAGCTAAAAACGCATCAGAAAAATTAATTTTCCAGAAATTGGCTCATTTCGAAGACAGTAATTCGTAGACAATTCAGACAGTTCACAGACAATTCACAGACAGTTCTCAGACAGTTCTCAGACAGTTTTATGTGTCCATTGCGTTTTAGAAATAAGATAGTTTTATGTGTTTTCTAGCTATTGTGTTTTAGAAAAAACACATTTTTAAGTGTTTTTAGTTATTGCGTTTTAGGTAAAACACATTTTTGAAGTGTTTTTAGTCATTGCGTTTTAGGTAGAACATATTTTTAGGTGTTTTCAGTCCATTGCGTTTTAGAATGAGTAATTTTTAAGTGTTTTCTGGCCATTGCGTTTTACAAATAAAACATTTCTTTGTGTTTTTTGTGCATTGCGTTTTAGGTAAAACACATTTTTATGTGTTTTTGGTGCATTGCGTTTTAGGTAAAACACATTTTTATGGGTTTTTAGTCTATTGCGTTTTATAAAGTACATTTTCTTTTGAGTTTTTAGGCTATTGCGTTTTAGAAATAAAACATTTCTTTGTGTTTTCTGGTCATTGCGTTTTACAAATAAGTCATTTCTTTGTGTTTTTGATGCATTGCGTTTTAGAAAAATGTCATTTTTTAGGGTTTTTTTTTCATTGCGTTTTACAATACTGGGGTTTTTCTATTGCGTTTTACGCAACTGGGTTTTATTTTTTTTTTTCAAAATATAGCAATAGTATACTCGTTTTAAAGATAAAAAAACGCTCGTTTTTTTGGTGCAATTTTTATAAAAAAATAATGTCGTATGAAAGAGTTATTAACGTTTAAAAAATGGGGGGGGGGAATTGGAGGAGAGAGAAACTATTGGCTTACTTGACTAGAATGCCCCTGAAAAAAGTCACGCGCCTCTTTTATTACTTTCAATTTCCCTGATTTAATCTTAGCCCTTGATTTACTTAATGGATGGTCAAGATCACTTCCTAGCCTTCCTAGCCTAATTAACTTCCTATTATATCTCCACCCTATAAACCTAATATTAAATAAAAGAGAATAAAAGTTTTGAGGAAATGCCCATGGCTTTATAGCCTAGTGGCATCTTGGTGGTGGGATAAGGCTTTGGACCAATAGGTCCTGGGTTCGATTCCCACAAGGGGGGTTTTTCCCATATTTATTGGGTTTCCTCCTGAATTGGTGTGGCATTATGCCTAGTGGAGATGTATATGATCGGGTGGTTCCTCTGGTGGCACGATGATACTACAATGGTCCGTCTGTGACAACCGTCACTTTTCCGTACATTCCGTACACGAAATGAACAGTAATTTGTGCTTAAATGACTGTGCATGATCTGGTCTACCAGACAAATAAATTTCTGAATTCCATACAAGTGAATTCATGCATGATATATGCTACAAGAATTACGTTATGATAGCGTTGCGTCAAAAATATTAGTAAACTCACCGGTAAGACACACTGTGTCAACAGAACTGCAGAAAGCAGCCAGACATTAGAATTGAGGCCTAGGTGTAGGTCCGACGACAAAAGTACATTAAAACCCAAGAGTACATATAAGGGTTTAATTTATAGACATTGCGAAAGCAAAAATAAGCACTAAAAAGCACCCGAAACGCACTTTAAGTGCAGAATTTTAGATAATTCAGCTCAATTCAGCATTTAAACACATGAATATTATGCAGAAATTTCGTTTTATCATCCAGAATATTTCCCTAAGTGTTGGGAATTGAAAGGGTACAAGAAGGGTACTTAAAAGACACTAAAAAGTGTGATTTAGCACTTTAACGAACCGGTGTCTAACCGCACAACCGGATATTACCCGGAACACCAAAATAATGCTAGAAGCATTGTTTTTATTTTTCTAAGGTAGTTAGGGTCCCCGAACACCCTAACACACTATATATTTCATAACACACTTAACACTAAATCTAACACTTAACATGTAACTAGAGCTTGTAACTTCCACTTGAAATCAAACTAGATGCCCAACCCCCCCATAACCGGCCCTAGACAAGGGGTACACCCCCTTGATTTCCTTGAATTAAAAAAATAGATCATGTGTGATATCTTGAAGACACATTGACTAGAGGATAATGCCATGTTGGAGGATTTTATATTAAACCACAAGATCTTCTTCATCCCATCATTCACACAACAAACAACAACTTTCTTCTCCTTCTTCCCTCAAGGCTACGGCTCAAGCACCCCCTCCCCACACATCAATTTTCGATCCACACTCATCCATTCTAAGGTGATATTATGGTGTAAGAAGGTCGCTAACGAGGCTCGGTGCTCACGGAACTTGAAGGACCTTCACCATTTGCTTTTATCCACCTCATTTGCACTCTTGAACTTCCCTAGCCTTGAGCTAGTAGTAAGTGTTCTAAAACACCTTCTTGATCTTGTCTAGAGTGGTTAATAAGAGATTTGTCGGTTGAAAATCATGAACATACTAAATCACCAACTAAAAGTCTATTAAAGTGATGAATATGATGGTTAATAGATGGATAATTGTGTAAAACTTGTTAAACTTGTTTTGTGATGATTATTTTGTGTTGTTAAATGCTAGTAGTAGTTCGGATCGTCATCTAACCCGGCTAGGTTATGTTCTTAGAACATGAGCTAGTGTATGTTAAAGTATAAAAAGGACTAGATGATGAACACTACTACTATTAAACATGAACTTGTGTAAAAACAATTTATCTTATGAAATGGAGTTCTAAACTAGTAGATCTAAAGATCTACAAGTGGTATTTTCGAAAGACCAACTGTAAGACAAAACCATGTTTTAAAACCGGATCTTTCATGAAGTAGAGGTGTTTTTATGAACAAACAAGTGTGTGGACACTTGTGTAACAAAAGTTTTAACAATGAAATAATTTTCGTAAAAACCGACTAGAAGTTGTGAAACTTCATATTCTTTAAAAATAAAGTTTTTAAGAAATTAAACTTATTTTTAAAGATAACAAGGCTTACTAAATGTGCTAGTAAATTACTACACATTTTTGTAAATATTCAAGTTCATGAAATGGAGAAATTAGTGATTGTTGTTGATGATTATTGTTGATAATTGTTGTTGATGATTGTTGACGATTTAAAAGAAAATAAACACATGTTTTAAAAACATGGGAAACCTCCATTTTTAGGGGAAACTCTGTCAAAATTTTTATAAATTTTGACACTTAGAAAAATATAAGTTTTTGGGAAACTTATTCCCTAAAAATGTATTTAAAGTATTACCAAGGTTTCCCTAATTTTTGGTGATAAGAAATGAGGATTTCTTCAAGAATAAAAATGGATATAAGTATGTATATTTTTTAGAGAAAAATATATATTATTTTATCACCAACTTTTGTGCTAAGTGAATATAGTATGTGTTATACGTGCTAGTGTATTAAGACTTAAAAATACACTGAATACTCATGAGAAGTAAACACAAAAATACACATACAACATACAAGATACATAATTCGGGTGCAAAGTGCAAAACACGAGATACTTATATTAATTTTTGAGAAAATAATATAAGTAAGATACTTAGTTAAAAATATAAAATATTTTTAACACAAGAATATATATACAAAAGAGAGTGACTGTACTTGTGCGACGTAAGTCTAGTGACTAACGTTAAGAAAACGCGTATAGGTTACGACGTTAATTAAGCAAATCCGGTGAACTTTACGACGCAAGGAACGCAAAGTTGTGAGTTCATGCTCCCCCTTTTCTCTAACTGTTTTTGGTTTTATAACTCTCGGGGGTGAAATACATGTTACAAATATTATAATTTTTACAAAGGGTAAAAATAGAAGAAGCACTCTTGGTGAGAACGAGAACCGAGTGCAATATGATTTGAGAATACGAGAAGCACTCGTGGTGAGTGCAATATGATGAGCTTTAAGAAAAGCCTAGAAAATACTAGATCATGTGAGCTTAAACTAGATATTGAGATGCCATTAATACTTAATTAGGGACGGGGGTTAGATCTAACGGGTACGGCCGAGCCCCACTCATGGTCCTTATGTGACCTCTTGAGTGCTTCGGTGTCCCAGTCGAGGGAAATCGACACAGTCGAGGTTAATTGACACAGTCGAGGGTAATCGACACAGTCAAGGGAAATTGACACAGTCGAGGGTAATCGACACAGTAAAGGAGCCAACACTAATGCTCCATATGCTCACATGCCTTAAAGGAGCCAACACTAATGCTCCATATGTCCTCACATGCCTTAATGTCCTTGTACAAACATTCAACTAGTACGTGGTGTACACAAGAAAACTTGATTTATACATGAACACTTTATTTATACAAGATACATACAATGTTTTCATACAAGATATGCAAAATGCATGAACTCGCTCAACTTTATGTTGATGTTTTCCAAAATTACATGTATTTCAGGTGACAGGATGGATCTTGGGCGCAAGTGTCGTAACTAGAAATAGACTACAAGTTTAGATGTCATCCACTTTTGTTGAATTGTAACCTTGTCAAAGGTCATGTTTTGAAAACTTAAACCACAAGTGTTTGTAATACTCAAATTTTCATGAATGGATGAACATCGTTTTGATCATGTAGTTGTTTATTACGATTGAATGCAATGATAACAAGCTAGTCACACATCATACGCTTCCGCAAAAGACAGGGTGTGACAGTTTGGTATCAGAGCTTCGATTGTAGTGAACTAGGATTCTTTTTCGAGTCTAGACTACAATCACTAGAGTTCTCTCACGAAAACATTTTACAAAAAGGTTTTCATTGCATTCATGAAAGCGCCAAGATCCATAAGTCAGACACTTTTCAAAAGTGACATTGCAAGGACATTAGTGAGGATTACCTTTAAAATAAGGTGCCAACCAAAGCATAGTCTACATGAGTTAGACTTGCCAAAAACAAAATAACCCCCAAAAACGAGAGTTATACGTAATATAATGCATTAAATTGCTTGATTATGCTAAGTAGCATATATGTTATTGATATACATACATACACATAAGTGTACGGAATGATTATTGACGTGAATGAGATACTTTCGACTCTGACTCCTATTACTGTACATGACTCGCACGATGAAGCTACCGACCTCGCATCCTTTGCAAAGCTCATGGCTGGGAGTGATTACCAAACAAGATGCTGAGCTTACTTCCGTAGGAAATGGCTGCTCTTCCCTCTCGAACGTGAAGATGCCAGACTACGGCGATGATGACGAGGCAGAGGCGGCAACCTTGAACAAATTCTTGACCAACGGGACGAGATCCCTGCGGCTTATGAGAAGCAAGATTGACGACGCACTTGACCAGAAAAGGAAGATGAAGTATTCATCTCGAAGGTGCCCCTCCAACTACTATGAATTTTCTCTATTCCTATTCCATCTAATCATCGTGCCTATACGCGCGTAACGATAACGAATGTTAGCGCGTGGACCATCGCAAAGGTCCTTTCCATGACAAGAGGTATAAGGACAGTAGTGTCCCCTCCTTGATTGATCATCTGCTTGGACGAGAGAAAACTGGGGTAACTGTGCAAGACAATTTATTATTACGGGGGCCCACGTAATAACGACTTGTAGTGCACATAAATCCTGGTGGACTCTGCGGGTCAAGCTAATGAAAACCATACAAAATTAATCTATAGGTGTCCTCACCTTCATCTGGTAGAACAACACATAGATCAGTGCTTTAGCACGTCAGAAAGTAGGAAGCCTGTCTTAGTCTACTTCGTGACTGACACTTCTACCTGCATACGAGACGTTTGAGAAAACGATATTTAAGCAAGAGAGGTGGAATGACATTCAGGAAGAATCAGCGATGATACACTCTCTATCACCTCTACACAAACAACCCCATCAAAGGGGAAATATACGCACCAGTAAAGCTAAAGACCTAAGAAAACCAATGTAGCAGGAAATAACTAAAACTTGAATGACCAAGGCGATGTAGCCTCGAGTTCATTTCAAATAATAAGCCAAGTTGGCAAGCCTATGTGAAGGCTCAATAACCGTTTCCTCGCTCATACATTGATTATATATACATGTGAAATTGGGTGACTACATGATGGCTTATGGTGCTATGTATCTCATAGACAATT
The DNA here is from genome assembly GCA_030545235.1 of Helianthus tuberosus. NCBI lineage: Eukaryota > Viridiplantae > Streptophyta > Magnoliopsida > Asterales > Asteraceae > Helianthus > Helianthus tuberosus. The sequence continues at coordinate 6,177 of JARYGA010002088.1, forward strand.
ATGGAATATGGTCTAACCTACTCCATACCATTTTGGCAGGAGAGAATGCCGCCTAGGCAAGACTCAAACACCAGTACGTTGCCAAGGACAGAAGCCGAGCTTCAAGAACGTATTGCACAGGAAATTGCACGGCATGAAGCCCTCCGCTCTGAGCACAGCGGTGGCACTACCGGAAGTAACCCTCCAACTGGCTGCACCTATAAACAATTCCTGGACTGCAAGCCATTGAATTTTGATGGCACAGGAGGTGCCGTTGCATATGTTCGTTGGGCAGAAAAGACTGACTCCATTCTAAGAATGAGTAACTGTTCGCCCCGACAGAGTGTTACTTATATCTCAGGGTTATTCGTAGATGGCGCACTCTCCTGGTGGAACCTTCAGGTTCAAACCCTTGGTGCGGATGCTGCTTATGCGCTAAGCTGGGACGAGCTCAAGGAAATGATGGGAAAGAAATACTATTCTAGGGCTGAAATCCAGAAGATTGAGGTGGAGTTCTGGAACTTGAAAATGGACGGACCAAAGATTCCTGAATACGTCCAACGATTTCACGACTTGTCTAGGGTCGTCCCCTACTTAGTCAAACCGGAATTCAAAAGGGTTGAACGATTCATTTGGGGACTTGCACCTCAGATCAGGAGCATGGTTACTACCTCAAAGCCCTCAACCATTGCAGAGGCTATCGATATGAGTGTCACTCTTACTGAAGAAGCTCTATGTGAGGGAAAATTTTCAAAATCTGAGGATAACAAGAGAGAGACTCAGATGGAGTCATCAGGCAATAAGAAAAGGAAGTCTTCGAACCTAAAGGTGGGCACACGAGTCAGCTATGGAAGCTCTAAAGCAAACAAAAGAAAGAAAGTGAATCCACCACATGACAGGGAAACTGATGGAGCCACTAATAAGGCCGGTGGTAGAATATACTCGGGGACTAAACCGAAGTGCGGAGAATGCAATTTCCACCATGAAGGTCGATGTCCGTGTCCTAAGTGCGGAAAGTGTGGAAAAGAAGGGCACAACAAGGTTGCCTGTTGGGCAAAGGACCCAGATGGAAGAAATAAGAGAATACCGGGTTGCTACAGATGTGGTGAAGCAGGGAACCTTAGGAAAGATTGCCCTAAGAAGAAACAAACAAGGAAGGGTTTTCACGATTGAAACTCGTGAAGCACGCCAGGATCCAGATGCGGTTACGGGTACGTCCCCTATTAACCAACCTAATGCATCTACTTTTAATTAATACTGGCACCAAATTTAACCTTGCATGCTTAGAACATAAGAAACTGCTTGGCCTAGTTTCAAATAAAATAGACGTCCCATATTCTTTCGAAATAGGCATATAGAAGGCTAGTTGAAGCCGACAAAGCAAGTAAGGAATTATATTTTAGGGACTCAGAAGGCCTGAACCTTCTGTTACCCTTGACTTGCCAAGTCATAATATGATAGTCAGCATGGATCGGAAATCCAAGTATACAGCTGACGTCGTTTGATATGAGAAAATCAGTCGCATCCCTCTTGCGAATGATGAAACCCAAACTCCCTGCGATAGGTGCAAGGATGCTAGACCCCACAAGGCGGCAGATCTACGACATCCCTCATTGGTCGAAGAGGCATAGAAACGCCTCCGAGTAGACTGCAGAGCCTGAGAACATCCCCGTGATGGAAGAAGTCCCAGTAGCCTTTTCAGAAGACTTGCCAGGAATGCCTCTCTGTAGCGACGAGAGGAGTTCAGAATAAATCGCGTGCCAGGAGCAGCACCAGTGACGAATGACGCTGTCACACCCTCCAAAAACCCCACCCCGCCTTGGAGGCGTGACATGCCCAGGATCATAGCCACCAATCATATTGAACAAAGCATGTAAGTAATTTTTATAAAATCCAACACAATACAATTGGTGTCAAAACATAGTTTGAGTTTACAGCGGAAGCACAAAACATAAGTTTAATATTAATTGAAATGTTTTCCCACAACGACCATGCCTCCTCTTGTGCAAGCTCCTTAAGCTAGGGATCTAACGACCTGCAAGGCATGTAACAACGAGTCAACAACAAAGTTGAGTGAATTCACGGTTTCTGTTCTCTGGCTTACTAGCCCGTAGGATTATTATCCCGAAGTTTTGTTTTATTGTCCTACCCAGGACGAACGTACGTTATTCTGCACTCTGGAGAATTCGTATGTATCGCGGTCTCCCAGACATGTGTGCGAAGATTAGTGGAGTGGCATCCTACCTACTGAGGATGGCCGTGCCTTGTAGAAAGTCTGTGAACTCACCTTGATCTAACAATCTTCCTGATTCTAACTCTTCTGAGAATCAGCATCTACTTTGGTATGAGGTAGAGTTTAGCCTACTGATAAGCTTAATAACCTAATTTGCACACGAAACTAGGTAAGTAACTTAATACAGCTTTTACGATAACTCACGAGATCAAACCCTCACAACAAATGACAAAGTGCGATACTTAAACATCCAGCGGATTCACAACTAAGGACAGAGTATAGTCCTATTTCGGACAGCACTCAACATCCCGTCGAAATCACGACGAATGACAAAGTATAACCCTAATGTGGGCAGCACTTAAACATCCATTGAGTACATCGATCGATCGGACAATGAATCGTAGCAGCGATTGAATTAATACCCTGTATCGTAGCAGAAACTAGTGATTGTGTTAATTGAAGTAATCGGACCAAAACTCAGAGAATATAACGAATTTTCTCGTCGCTCAAACTCCAGAAACTAAGTGCCAATGTCTGCTATTTATACACCAATTTTGAGTTGCTTACGGACCATAACAAATATAACCTTACGGTCCGTAACAAATACCTAAGCACTATATGGTTGCCACGTGTGGGACTAGCCTAGCTGAGTCAACAATTTCTTAAAATTAAACTTCGACAGCAAGTTATTTAGGATAATCATCAATAGAAAATACCCCCCCTGAGTTTTAGGGGCCCTAATCCTGATTCTGATTGTTCTGGAAATCTTAGGGTTTCTGCAGAATCACTTGGGTTTCTCAATTATGGTTTCCTATTGGACTAATTATAATAAAATAGGACTTTTTAGTGAGAGTTGCTACATTCTCCCCTCCTTATAGAAATCTCGTCCTCGAGATTTACTCAAATAAGTAAGGATACTAGTACTAATGTTTTATGCTCGAGAAACTTAACCTTTCTATTTTATATCTAAAGTCACAAATCTTTAAACTTTTCATTTATCTCTAAATACTATCAGAAATTTGTCAGATAGACATTTCTTAAGGTTATATTCATGAAATACTTAGGGATGACTTAACCTTAACCCATAGCACTTAAATAAATTTTATAGAACACAGTAAAGTATTGAGCCTTGCACTTGGAATGAAGCATCGTTGTGGATTATTGAACACTTTACCGGTTATAGTCTGGTTTTCATCAAAAACTTTTTCCCTTTTTATTAAAACCAAGTTCTCTATAACCAATGGCTCTGATACCACTCTGTCACACCCTCCAAAAACCCCACCCCGCCTTGGAGGCGTGACATGCCCAGGATCATAGCCACCAATCATATTGAACAAAGCATGTAAGTAATTTTTATAAAATCCAACACAATACAATTGGTGTCAAAACATAGTTTGAGTTTACAGCGGAAGCACAAAACATAAGTTTAATATTAATTGAAATGTTTTCCCACAACGACCATGCCTCCTCTTGTGCAAGCTCCTTAAGCTAGGGATCTAACGACCTGCAAGGCATGTAACAACGAGTCAACAACAAAGTTGAGTGAATTCACGGTTTTTGTTCTCTGGCTTACTAGCCCGTAGGATTATTATCCCGAAGTTTTGTTTTGTTGTCCTACCCAGGACGAACGTACGTTATTCTGCACTCTGGAGAATTCGTATGTATCGCGGTCTCCCAGACATGTGTGCGAAGATTAGTGGAGTGGCATCCTACCTACTGAGGATGGCCGTGCCTTGTAGAAAGTCTGTGAACTCACCTTGATCTAACAATCTTCCTGATTCTAACTCTTCTGAGAATCAGCATCTACTTTGGTATGAGGTAGAGTTTAGCCTACTGATAAGCTTAATAACCTAATTTGCACACGAAACTAGGTAAGTAACTTAATACAGCTTTTACGATAACTCACGAGATCAAACCCTCACAACAAATGACAAAGTGCGATACTTAAACATCCAGCGGATTCACAACTAAGGACAGAGTATAGTCCTATTTCGGACAGCACTCAACATCCCGTCGAAATCACGACGAATGACAAAGTATAACCCTAATGTGGGCAGCACTTAAACATCCATTGAGTACATCGATCGATCGGACAATGAATCGTAGCAGCGATTGAATTAATACCCTGTATCGTAGCAGAAACTAGTGATTGTGTTAATTGAAGTAATCGGACCAAAACTCAGAGAATATAACGAATTTTCTCGTCGCTCAAACTCCAGAAACTAAGTGCCAATGTCTGCTATTTATACACCAATTTTGAGTTGCTTACGGACCGTAACAAATATAACCTTACAGTCCGTAACAAATACCTAAGCACTATATGGTTGCCACGTGTGGGACTAGCCTAGCTGAGTCAACAATTTCTTAAAATTAAACTTCGACAGCAAGTTATTTAGGATAATCATCAATAGAAAATACCCCCCCTGAGTTTTAGGGGCCCTAATCCTGATTCTGATTGTTCTGGAAATCTTAGGGTTTCTGCAGAATCACTTGGGTTTCTCAATTATGGTTTCCTATTGGACTAATTATAATAAAATAGGACTTTTTAGTGAGAGTTGCTACAGACGCCATACCGACTAACTTCACCAGCGAAGCATGAACCTCTGATATAACTGCAAGAGCTGCTAGACAGAGGAAATTAAGGACATAACATCCTTAGATAAGGAGACAAGGAGAAAGTTGGTAGTCTCCACTTTACTTAAACTTCAGAAAATTGAGGATCAGAATCCTTTGCCAGGGACTGATGACACAAATGAGCCAATCGTAAGGTTCTAGTTACCACTCAAAGATCAACTTGAGGACAAGAGGTCCTCCACTGTGAATACCAGAAGGAAACGTTCCTAAAACGACCTTTAGGACTCGCTTCAGCTCGCTTCAAGCATTACGAGTTCCTTGTCGCATCATTTGGCTTAACACATGCATCGACAATGTTCATGGACCTCATGAATCGAACGTGTAAGCCATACCTGGGTAAGTCATATACTTATTGACTACATACTTATATGGCCAACGACCAAGGAAGGTCATGAGCAACAGCTGCAATTTACCTTGCAACTCTTAGAGAAGAGAACAGTTATATGCTGTAATAACGAAAAGCGGATTTCGAATTCGCGAAGTGAAAACTTTAAGGTACATGATGAATAAGAACGAAATTCATGCCAACCCTGCAACCAAGAGCTAAGGAGCTAGAGTTGCAATTATGTGACGTCTCTCGACAAAGCCTCGATTGCACGTCGATGCAACGAGACCACAACATTGCGTACGCGGCACATTGATTAAGGAATCATGAGAAAAGACCTTGAGATAGATACAGTAATTGCGCGCCGTAAACTGGACGTCATTACCTGAAAGAAAACGTTGCACGATCTTTACTGATCACTAGGGTTGCAGCACACCGATGATCGTAAGAACTCGACTATGAACTGAGCTGCTGAACGATGCGGACTGTATGAACACAATACGTGCTTTTGTAATAACCCTTAATGAAAAGTCGGAACACTCACTTGCCCTTAGTGGAGTTTTCCTACAATGGTATCTATCACACCGCCGTCTAAACCGCTTCGTGTAAAGCTTTAGACGGAACATAATGAGTCAATTCCCGTCATGTCGAACGGATACCAGAAATAAACAATCAACTAGCCCGAGATGGCCCAGGGAAAACTAGAGGCAAGATCGTTCAGATATGTGATCATATCAGGACAGCCCGCAGAATACAGAAAGATTACGCCGATGAGCGGTAGAAATCATATGAATTTGAGACAAGAAGTATGACTAAAATGAGAGCCTCGCCTAGAGAAGGTGTAGTGTGTTTTGGAAAACGAAAAGATTGAATCCCCGGTGTAGGGATCAGAACCATTGCTCACAAGATGAAGCTCCCAGAAAAAGATCAGTAGTGATCGCGACACATTCATGTGTCTAGTCTGTAGAGGAGTCTGACTTAAGGAACAGTCGTTGTTCCCACAAATAAGATTCACGTCAATGACAAACGACAGGAATTACTATAGAAACCTGTTGAGGTTTTGGACCAAGAGTCCGTGATACTATAGAAACCTGTTGAGGTTATGGACCAAGAGTCCACAAGATACAGAAAAGTCATGATCGACTTACTTGAGTACGATAGAATTCATGACATGGCCCAGAGATTTCATGGGAACATAAAGACAAATCATGAATCTAAGTGACCATATTGGTTTCACAACTCCCCTGCGACCGATGGCATCGCTTGAATTTCGGGACGAAATTCTTTTAACGGGGGAGACTGTGACAACCGTCACTTTTCCGTACATTCCGTACACGAAATGAACAGTAATTTGTGCTTAAATGACTGTGCATGATCTGGTATACCAGACAAATAAATTTCTGAATTCCATACAAGTGAATTCATTGATGATATATGCTACAAGAATTACGTTATGATAGCGTTGCGTCAAAAATATTAGTAAACTCACCGGTAAGACACACTGTGTCAACAGAACTGCAGAAAGCAGTCAGACATTAGAATTGAGGCCTAGGTGTAGGTCCGACGACAAAAGTACATTAAAACCCAAGAGTACATATAAGGGTTTAATTTATATACATTGCGAAAGCAAAAGTAAGCACTAAAAAGCACCCGAAACGCACTTTAAGTGCAGAATTTTAGATAATTAAGCTCAATTCAGCATTTAAACACATGAATATTATGCAGAAATTTCGTTTTATCATCCAGAATATTTCCCTAAGTGTTGGGAATTGAAAGGGTACAAGAAGGGTACTTAAAAGACACTAAAAAGTGTGATTTAGCACTTTAACGAACCAGTGTCTAACCGCACAACCGGATATTACCCGGAACACCAAAATAATGCTAGAAGCATTGTTTTTATTTTTCTAAGGTAGTTAGGGTCCCCGAACACCCTAACACACTATATATTTCATAACACACTTAACACTAAATCTAACACTTAACATGTAACTAGAGCTTGTAACTTCCACTTGAAATCAAACTAGATGCCCAACCCCCCCCCCATAACCGGCCCTAGACAAGGGGTACACCCCCTTGATTTCCTTGAATTAAAAAAATAGATCATGTGTGATATCTTGAAGACACATTGACTAGAGGATAATGCCATGTTGGAGGATTTTATATTAAACCACAAGATCTTCTTCATCCCATCATTCACACAACAAACAACAACTTTCTTCTCCTTCTTCCCTCAAGGCTACGGCTCAAGCACCCCCTCCCCACACATCAATTTTCGATCCACACTCATCCATTCTAAGGTGATATTATGGTGTAAGAAGGTTGCTAACGAGGCTCGGTGCTCACGGAACTTGAAGGACCTTCACCATTTGCTTTTATCCACCTCATTTTCACTCTTGAACTTCCCTAGCCTTGAGCTAGTAGTAAGTGTTCTAAAACACCTTCTTGATCTTGTCTAGAGTGGTTAATAAGAGATTTGTCGGTTGAAAATCATGAACATACTAAATCACCAACTAAAAGTCTATTAAAGTGATGAATATGATGGTTAATAGATGGATAATTGTGTAAAACTTGTTACACTTGTTTTGTGATGATTATTTTGTGTTGTTAAATGCTAGTAGTTCTTAGAACATGAGCTAGTGTATGTTAAAGTATAAAAAGGACTAGATGATGAACACTACTACTATTAAACATGAACTTGTGTAAAAACAATTTATCTTATGAAATGGAGTTCTAAACTAGTAGATCTAAAGATCTACAAGTGGTATTTTTGAAAGACCAACTGTAAGAAAAAACCATGTTTTAAAACCGGATCTTTCATGAAGTAGAGGTGTTTTTATGAACAAACAAGTGTGTGGACACTTGTGTAACAAAAGTTTTAACAAAGAAATAATTTTCGTAAAAACCGACTAGAAGTTGTGAAACTTCATATTCTTTAAAAATAAAGTTTTTAAGAAATTAAACTTATTTTTAAAGATAACAAGGCTTACTAAATGTGCTAGTAAATTACTACACATTTTTGTAAATATTCAAGTTCATGAAATGGAGAAATTAGTGATTGTTGGTGATGATTATTGTTGATAATTGTTGTTGATGATTGTTGACGATTTAAAAGAAAATAAACACATGTTTTAAAAACATGGGAAACCTCCATTTTTAGGGGAAACTCTGTCAAAATTTTTATAAATTTTGACACTTAGAAAAATATAAGTTTTTGGGAAACTTATTCCCTAAAAATGTATTTAAAGTATTACCAAGGTTTCCCTAATTTTTGGTGATAAGAAATGAGGATTTCTTCAAGAATAAAAATGGATATAAGTATGTATATTTTTGAGAGAAAAATATATATTATTTTTTCACCAACTTTTGTGCTAAGTGTATATAGTATGTTGTAACAACTGTGCTTGTAATCACTATGAACAGTTCTGTTATCAATAAAACAATGTTATTTGATCTCAATGTTTGTTTTGTTATGTTTTACATTTTTCATGTTTTGACTTTTGTTCAATTCCAAACTCTACATCACTTTCTGGAGAGTTATACGCAAACTAGTGCGTAAACGTACTCAGTTTAATGCGAGAAATACTCTGGAACATCAACATATACTCAACATACCTTAAATAACCTTTACATAACTTAGAAATAAGTTTTGAAGGCTTTGGTATGGCTAAAATATGTTAATTCGCTTACAGGGACTAAATATGACAAACTGTGAAAGTATGTCAATTTGAACTGTAACGAACATTCCGGAACATAACCATAAGTTAAACACACCTTAAATATCCTTTACATAGCTTAGAAATAGGCTTTGAGGGGTTTGGTGTGCTAAAATAAACTTTTGGGACATTCAGGGACTAAAAGTGTCAAAAAGTGCACAAGTTTGCATTTTCGCGCATAACTTACGTTCTGAATACATCCGGACATCCAAAAATTTATGTAAGCACTAAAACATTTTATTTTAGTGTTCGGCATAAGAAAAATCCATGCGTCGCGTCATTTGGATCAGTTTTGCACTTTCGGGACCAGATTCGATGTATTAGCCGTTGTTTAATTCACAACCACACATTCTAACAATGCTTAGTCAACACATGTGTGGATGGAATTTAAACACCTAAACACCATGACATTTCAACACATGTGTGGATGGAATTTAAACACCTAAACACCATGACATTTCAACACATGTGTGGATGGAATTTAAACACCTAAACACCATGACATTTCAACACATGTGTGGATGGAATTTAAACACCTAAACACCATGACATTTCAACACATGTATGGATGGAATTTAAACACCTAAACACCATGACATTCCAACACATGTACGGATGGGATTAAGGCACGTTTTCCATGAAACGATCTCAACGGTTCACCGAAAACTATATATACCCCATGCCTTTCATTGTTTTAAGGCACTAGAATCTGATTAGTTGTGTTCTAAGTTGAAACCTTATTTCATACCTGAACTATATTGATCTAGATTAGCATTCGGGGACCCTTCGTAAGTATTCTTTCGTTCTTTTCCTTATTTTTACTGCTTTTCGAGTCAGAAAGTCAAACTTTGTTTGACTTTCAGCGTTGACCAGTAATGGTCAATGCGAAGTTCGATTGAACTTCGCAACGTGATTGTGATCACGATGGTCATAGTCCCTTGGGACTATGCCTACTGATTACCACGTTGTCTAGGGTCGTAGGGTAAGCGATCTAATAAATCGCTTATACCTCGAACCCGACCCATTTGGTCGATCATTAGGATCTGACCAAACACATTAGGTGACCATAGTAGGTAGGGAATAACCTTCCGAGGTTATACCCTATGGTCACATCGTTTAAGTAGTTGTATGATAGGTAGTTTATATGCCTTAGGTAAATTACCAGAATACCCTTTTCATGTATAATTGGTAATTAAGCATATGTAACCTAAACTTTTGTCACGTAACTGATTTTGTAACATGTTTAGGCATATAATACTTGTCATAGGACTAGTTAGGCGGTCCGAACGCGTTTCACGCGCACGATGCGTTAAAGTAGCATAAGCTACCTAAACGGATCATAATGGGTCAATAAGACTTAGGTTAAGTTTCATTTAGCATGTAGGCTTTGTTAAACCATATCACGTGAGTTCCGACCCTCATTTGGTTTACAAACCCTAATGCTACCCAGTCTTCCGAGATAGGTCCGGTTATTAACATAGTTACCTATACTAGGTGCCGTTTGATTCCGAGATCTCTAGCGTTGCTTGGTGATTATCTTTATACGACTGAGCAATCTCAAGTGAGTACATAGACCCCTCTTTTACTGTTTTCCAAACTGTTTTGGGGTGGAACACATGTGCCTACTTGTTACTTTCATGCTTTCCTGTTTTCACATCATATACATGCTATGTTCGTTAGTACATTATAGTACATGATTTCATTACATCTTATGCTAGGTGTGCCCATTGTGTGCATTACTTAGTACATTGTTTTACATGACATTTCCTGCTAGGTGTGCCCATTGTGTGCATTACTTAGTACATTGTTTTACATGACATTTCCTGCTAGGTGTGCCCATTGTGTGCATTACTTAGTACATCGTTTTACATGACATTTCCTGCTAGGTGTGCCCATTGTGTGCATTACTTAGTACATTGTTTTACATGACATTTCCTGCTAGGTGTGCCCATTGTGTGCATTACTTAGTACATTGTTTTACATGACATTTCACGCTATGTATGTTCATTTGATTACATACTTAGTGCATTGTTTTCACATGTTTACATTTTGGTATGACATTTGGTTTGTTTACATGGGACAATACATTCATTAACATTAGCTACGCCGTTCGTTAGTAGGTAGTGGTACCATAGGAATTGACAACTCCCGTTCCGGACATCCCAGGGAAAGGGGACAGAAAGGAATGACCGAATTCGATGATATAAGACAGATAGACCTTTAATTTGTTTAAAGGGTTTATCACCACAGTCGCAAGGCTTGGATGTATGCATTTTCACAATACCGCATAAATGTTCATATTAGATAGTTGCATGCATTTACACAAAACATAGCTTTGATTTAAACCAAGTTTTACTTCAATACTTTGTTTTCGTGCATATGGTTTAGTTGAGACATTTCACTTGCCATACATGGATACTTGACATAGACATTTGACATGGATATTTGACATAGACATTTGACATGGATATTTGACATAGACATTTGACATGATTTACATCTTGACATAAACACTTTGACATATTTTTCAATACATTTGACAATTGGTTTGGTTTGATTAAGTGATTAAGTAACGATGCGTGTGTAATATGATACAAGCATGGTGGATACGCCGCTGGTACTTCCTATATATAAGTGTTTGTATGGTATTACATGTCGTAACGTTATTTGAATCATTTCTATATTGAGACATAGAACATTTTATACAAATAACATACTTTTCACAAGACATTGATTTACAAAACAACTTATCTTATACAAACACATCTTTTTACATGGTCATTTATTTAACTGACATTTACTTATACATATCATCTGATCTTATTGTTTTCAAATGATTTACAAGACAAAGCAAATTACAAGGTTCATGACTAAACATTTTTCTTAAACATAAGTCATGAATCCTATTTTCAAAAACCTATGTATCTCACAGGCATTTTTATGCTGACGTACCTATTTTCACATTTGTTTTCAGGTGCTTTTCCATAGGATGTTGATCATGATACTAGGGCGGACCTGTGCCTTAGAGACTTTAAAAGATGATAGACTATGTTTAATTATGTTATAAACTCTTTTGTTTACCGTTCAAGACAATGTAACACCTTTGTTAAATAAATAAAATACACTTTGTGTGCCATGGTTATGAAACAATTAAATTCTGTCGCAACACGCCCCGATGTTTCCGCCGCGATTTGTTGTTTTACGCGGTCGGGGTGTGACATATGTGTTATACGTGATAGTGTATTAAGACTTAAAAATACTCTGAATACTCATGAGAAGTAAACACAAAAATACACATACAACATACAAGATACATAATTCGGGTGCAAAGTGCAAAACACGAGATACTTATATTAATTTTTGAGAAAATAATATAAGTAAGATACTTAGTTAAAAATATAAAATATTTTTAACACAAGAATATATATACAAAAGAGAGTGACTGTACTTGTGCGACGCAAGTCTAGTGACTAACGTTAAGAAAACGCGTATAGGTTACGACGTTAATTAAGCAAATCCGGTGAAGTTTACGACGCAAGGAACGCAAAGTTGTGAGTTCATGCTCCCCCTTTTCTCTAACTGTTTTTGGTTTTATAACTCTCGGGGGTGAAATACATGTTACAAATATTATAATTTTTACAAAGGGTAAAAATAGAAGAAGCACTCTTGGTGAGAACGAGAACCGAGTGCAATATGATTTGAGAATACGAGAAGCACTCGTGGTGAGTGCAATATGATGAGCTTTAAGAAAAGCCTAGAAAATACTAGATCATGTGAGCTTAAACTAGATATTGAGATGCCATTAATACTTAATTAGGGACGAGGGTTAGATCTAACGGGTACGGCCGAGCCCCACTCATGGTCCTTATGTGACCTCTTGAGTGCTTCGGTGTCCCAGTCGAGGGAAATCGACACAGTCGAGGTTAATTGACACAGTCGAGGGTAATCGACACAGTCAAGGGAAATTGACACAGTCGAGGGTAATCGACACAGTAAAGGAGCCAACACTAATGCTCCATATGCTCACATGCCTTAAAGGAGCCAACACTAATGCTCCATATGTCCTCACATGCCTTAATGTCCTTGTACAAACATTCAACTAGTACGTGGTGTACACAAGAAAACTTGATTTATACATGAACACTTTATTTATACAAGATACATACAATGTTTTCATACAAGATATGCAAAATGCATGAACTCGCTCAACTTTATGTTGATGTTTTCCAAAATTACATGTATTTCAGGTGACAGGATGGATCTTGGGCGCAAGTGTCGTAACTAGAAATAGACTACAAGTTTAGATGTCATCCACTTTTGTTGAATTGTAACCTTGTCAAAGGTCATGTTTTGAAAACTTAAACCACAAGTGTTTGTAATACTCAAATTTTCATGAATGGATGAACATCGTTTTGATCATGTAGTTGTTTATTACGATTGAATGCAATGATAACAAGCTAGTCACACATCATACGCTTCCGCAAAAGACAGGGTGTGACACCGTCAGTGATCCAAATTTGCCGTTCAAAAAAAAAAAAGGTTTTGAGGAAATGAAGTTCATAAGAGGCCCGGGATAACGGGACTTAAAACAAAAACGGGTTATAACTTCCCTGAACCCACTAAGTAACTAGGAATATCAACCTAGTTAAATAAGTGTTGTTAAAATAATAAAGAAACTTGAATTAGTAACCCTTTTATAAACCTTGAAACTTTGAGGGACTAAAAGGGGCAAGTGTGAGATGTTTTAACTAAAAATAAATCAAAACCAAAACACACACATATGTGTGTGTTCTGGTGGACATATGCACAGGAGAAAAGGGTTCTTCCCTTCAAACTCTAAAACTAGGGGTGTTCATCGAATCGAATATCGAATTTTCGAATTATTCGAATCGAATTGTTCGAATAATTTTTATTTTTCCTTGAATTCGAATTCGATTAAAACCTACCGAATTCGATTCGAATTCGTATTCGAATAAAAAACCCAACTCGTATTCGATTCGTATTCAATTAAAAATTCGAATCGAATTCGAATAAATTCGATTTAATTCAGATTCTTTAAAAACATGTAAAAAACTTTCAAAGTGAAACATAAATTTTAAAGTAGCCATAAAGCACGATATCACTTTAAAAAGTTCCAAATAAAGTACCACAAGTCTAAAATTCAAAACGAGAAGTCAGGAATAACCACTCCACATTACAAGTTAATATTTTTACACTTAGAAATCTATTGATAGATTTGTTACTTAGGTTTTAGTTATTGGCCATGTAGTGGGTTTGGTAATGGGTAATTTTAATACTTGGAAAAAAATTTGAAAATGATTTATAGTATAGCCTAATAAAACCCATTGCATTATAGCCTAGTGGTATCTTGGGGGTGGGATAAGGCTTATGACCATTAGGTCATGGGTTCGATTCTCACAAAGGGCGTTTTCCCAGATTTATTGGGTTTCCTCCTGAATTGGTGTATATGCATTATTGCCTAGTGGAGATGGATATGATCGGGTGGTTCTGCTGGTGGCACGATGATACTCCAGTGGTTCGTCAGTGATCCAAATTTGCCGTTCAAAAAAAAAGTATAGCCTAATAAAAGTTATATATGTATTATTTATAAAAATAATAAATAAACATGTATAATTTTTATTCGAATTTCGAATCGAATTTGAAATTATAAATTCGTATTCGATTCACTTGACTCAAATTGAATCGAATTCGAATTCTTATAATAGAAACGAATTCTTGATAATCGAATCGAATTTAAACAAATTTTGAATTTTTCGAATTCGAAACGAATTCTGCACACCGCTACCTAAAACTCACTAATTTGCTCTAAATCAAAGAAAAATCAAGCCAAGAATTGGGGATTTAACTAAATTCGTGATCACCTAAGCTAGGAGATCAAAAGGTATGCCAAATTTTGTAATTTGGTGATATCTTGAAATTTTGATAAACACTCATAATTGAAATTCATGCTTGAATGTTGAATGTATGAGTGTTGTTATGTTGAAACCATGTCTAGGAGTAAACCATAGTTAAAAGTTTGAGGATATAGTGATGAAAACTATGAAATTTATAATCACCCATATATGTGCTAAGTGGGTTTTTTAGAACAAAGTGATGAACACAAGAATTTGTATGCTAAATTGTGAAAAAATTGATGTTATGATGCAAGATTTAATAGTGTTCATGAGTGCTAGAAATAAGGGTTTGATTTAATGATTGAAACTTGGTTAAAAGATTAGCCATGAACTAGATAGAAAAAGTATAGAAATCATGCCCGCAAGGTGTTTGTTAAAATGCCTAAACGAATGTTGATATGTTGAAATTATGAAAGAAACACATAA
The DNA here is from genome assembly GCA_030545235.1 of Helianthus tuberosus. Classification (NCBI taxonomy): domain Eukaryota; kingdom Viridiplantae; phylum Streptophyta; class Magnoliopsida; order Asterales; family Asteraceae; genus Helianthus; species Helianthus tuberosus. The sequence continues at coordinate 21,402 of JARYGA010002088.1, forward strand.
TTGGCTAATTTGACTAATTACGTGTGATATGAAATAGTACGGGTTCTAAACATGATGTTGATTTAAACCTAATTGTGGATATCATATGATCAAAGGTAGTTGACTTTTGAAAGTCAAACTAACCAATGATGTAGTCGAATAGTAGTTTCGACATAAAATCCGTAAGATGGAATAGTCGTAAGTAAGGATGACTAATCTAACAGTCTTACGAATTATGATGATAGTTTGACGCTTGACAAGCTAGGTGGAGGCTTGGGAAAGAAGCGGGTCAAACGGATCAAGTACGCGGAAAAAGTGCATAATCAGATACAAGGTAAGTAAAGCTTACACCCTTTTGTAGGATATGTATTTATTTATAAGTTATAAATACAATAAAGGTTATATTCGAAATACGGTTCCGACACGAAATGATACGGGTCAGAACCTACCAAAAGATGAAAAACCATGTTTAATGGTAAAAAGGGTCGAAATGGTAGTTTGGTCATGTGATGATATATATAAAATGAGTTTATGAATGACTACTTTATAAGTAAGCCTAAACGAATAAAAAGAGAAAACAGTGATTTAGTCACGTATAAATGGATAAAAGTCGAAGTATAAAACGACACCAAGTGGCATAAGCCATGTTGAGTTAAACGCGTAAGAAACAAATTTAAGAGACATAACTAAATGGTGAGAAATCCGAAATGAGTTACTTAACGAAATGGTAAATAAATACCATTTATATATAAGCGCAAAATGTTTGGTCGTTTAGACCAAACGGGTCAAATGGTAATGTTGATACCATTTGACATATAACGACTAATAAGTGCTTGTCGAGTCTTATGCTCACAGGATAAAACGGCTTGTGAATTAGCGATGCTATGAATTAACAAAATATTGAGGCAAGGTATTAAAACGAGTCAAAATGTTGGCCCGATCCAGGTACGCATAAATAAGATTATAGTTAAACGAGCGATTTTGGTCAAATATTTAGTGAAAGCCCTTCGTCGTAAAATGAGGGACTAAAATTGGCCAAAACACACTTGATGGGTAAATCGGGCAAACGACCCTTATGGGTTGTTTAGAAACATGTATTATGGTAATGCAAACCTTAGATAATTATAAAAGTTATAGGCATAAGCTTTCTTGGGTCGAATGCCTTAAATGAGCCTTTTTTCGTAAAATGGCTAACTGAAGGGTAATATTCGGGATAATTGGTTTATTATATCAAATCCATCACAATACTATTTGTGGTGGAATAATGTGAAAATATGATGCTAGAAATGAATAAGCTTGGTTATGCTTAAAAGCGTTTAAATACCCTTAACGGTTCAGAATAAGCGTATAAGCACAAACGGGTTAATGATGCATAATAACCCGTGATTTGAACCTTGTGTGATAGGAAACATTTAAAATATGATGTCTATGAGAATATAAGTGTAACAAACAAGTTGGTGTGATAAAAGTATGAACGGGTCAAAAGCTATGTTAAAAGAAGTTTAATAATTAATTTATGCCGCATGCTTAAATTCTAGAAAATTGTTAATCTGGATGTCGGATTTTAACTTCATGTGATGGAGAATCAAATTACGATCGCATAGGAAAAAGAATCGTGTAAAACGGATCAATAACGAATAAGTTATGGTCTTTTCCGTAAAAACTAGTATTGTTGGGAAAAATGCAGGTCTGCAAACGAACCTGCTGGAAAAAGGTACCCCTCGTGCCATGCGAGGGAGCAATGTGGTGCCGGCGCGACATGCGACGGCAACCAGTTTTGGCAAAAAAAAATGTTTGTTTAATCAGTTTTGTCTCACGAACTCGTTAAAACACGTTTTAAACTACGTATGACTAATTCAATTCATGTTTTATGAGTTGTAGGTAACATTTACAGTACCGGAGGACGATCAAGCTCAACGAAGAACCGAACATGATCAAGTTACAAGCTTCCGCACATTATTATGACGTCGTTTTAAACGACGAACTCATTTACATTATGTTGTATTGTTTTAATTTTGAGAAAAGTTTTAAATAAACCCGTATTTTCATAAGTATGTGTAATCGTTAGTACACATTTTTAGTCTACATTTATAAGAAAACTGTTAAATATTGGTAAGGGTCTTACAATACTCACTATATCATTTTCTTTATTTTCGTTTTTTAATTATCGGTAGGTTATCAAAATCAAGTGAACTCCAATACTTTTTCGTGTACATCTTTTACATAGAAAATTATTCTTTTCCTTATCATAATATATTAAATATATAAAAATAAATTCCTTGTAAAAGATATATATCATATCTATTATCTACTATCAGCTAGTATTTTGACCCGTCTTGCATTGCGGAGGCGGCGAAAATTAAAGTAATTCGAATTTATCCACTCGTTTCTGAACAAAATTTACGTCACAACACTGACCAACTAAAAACGCACATAAAACTAAGCATAAAACACATTATATTTGATCTGGCTCAAAAAAATTATGTCAAACATAAATCAACTTAGATTTGTACCAAAACGTACTTAAAATAAGCACGTAAAAAATAATATTTTTAAGTTAAAAAATGGTACCACGCGTTGCAATGACGTCAAAACATAAGCAACTCGACTTTATACTGCCTACTCATTTCCGTACAAAATTTATGTCAAAACGTAGACCAACCGAAATTGAACATAAAAATAAGCATGTAAAACTCGAGAGGATTAAAATGACATTTTACAAAGTTTTTATAATGTTGATGGGGTGTAAGTCTCAATACTGAAAGTTGAGGTACATAAAAAGAAAATAAAACATCGTATATAAAAATAAGGTAATCACTAGGGAACATTTTATGCGACGATAAAAAGACCACGTCATGGCGATATATTTGAAAGTTATAAAAATTTTTGGTTTAGTTCGTTACAACATCGATACTAACCTACGTACATATGGAATTTAGAAAAAAACATTACGCTGTGTTAAAACAAAAAAAAAAAAAACAACAAAAAAGAATACATTATTTAAGTTAAGATATGAAACTATAAGCTAATAGAAATTTTAAATTATGATTTTGTAGATAAACGTGATCTTATAAAATTTGAATATAAAAAAAAACAAAAATATAAAACCTAATAAAAAAATTTGGATTGCATGAGGTATTGACATGTGGCATTAATTGGAGTTCTTTATTAGAATTTAGATTAGATAAGATTTAGATTAGATTTAGATTAGATTAGATTAGATTAGATATTAGATGTTAATCAAATCTTGCTTCTCTATTAAAGGAGAATAGCTGCTGACATAGGAAAAGCTTACTTGGCAACCAATGAGCTATGCCAACTCAGCTTTGCTTACTCCATTATTACATCATAAATATCACTTTTATTTAGTTAAAATACATCACTTTCATTTATTTAAAATACATATAATATAATATAATACATAAGTAGTTCAGGGGGAAATTCAATATTCAAAATCAAATCTGCCTCTCATCTTTAAAGCGCCCAAATATATACTTTCAATACCTCTCTCTCATGAACGATTTTAAAATTTGAATTTCTCAATATGTTTACCTATCGTCTTCCCTTCCCTTGATCACTTCAAAGTTCAACCAAACCGTAAAACTCTTTGTCTACCGTCGCAAGCTACAAGGTCAGTTATCCCTAATCATTTAATTCTCTTATTGTTGGTTGTTTGTTTTGGTACTTGATGTCAAACCCTAGGTTCTTCCACTGCTGCATCATCATCCTTAACACAACAATCATACCCATGTTGATTCGCTTAATGGTATGTTATGTATACACAATCTCTCGAGACAAACCCTAGACTTTATATTCTTGCCATCTGCTCTTATTTTCAATCAAAAGTTTAATACATTTTCAATTCAATTGTAGAACAATCTCTTCGTGACTATTTAGAGGTAAATCTAGTGAGTTTGATAAATAGATGCAGACGTTGAAGATTATTCTAATTGAAGCCAATAAGGTAACGTGGTTTTAAATTTATTATATATTACGGTTCGTATGAAGCATTTTGTTTGTATTCATATTTCAATCCTTCGTTTATTTGTTGCATCTGATGTAGTTTGATGTTAAGCATTCGGAACTTGGCCACCAAATCAGACCTTGAGCTTTTGAATATCATCATAGTAAAGATATGATTCAATTTTAACAACCTTTTATGCAATTTGGTTAATGCATGCTTCTACAATTTCATAAATAATCTATCCCAAATATGTAGTTTTGAATTTAGTTGTGTACTTGATTTGTTTCCACGATTTATTGTGTTTCACAAATAATCTTTCCGGGCCATGTGTTTCACATTTTTTTGCATTTAGACTTTTACACATCATGTGGGAAATGACTGTTACAATGGTTATTTGGTTTTTACATTTTGTGTTTATTAATTTCACTGGGATCAAAATGGATGTAACTTATTAAGGGTTTGTGCTTTTGGGTTCAAAGTTTAAACTTTCGCACACCAGGTGTTTCTAAAAACGACTGTTCGATGAATTGTTTGTTTCTTGCTTAAGTGTTCATTTTATTTTTAGTTGAAAAATAATTTGTTTGGCCACAAAAGTCAAAGTTACCTCTTCATAAATAGATGTGAATATATATGATAAGCTGACTAAATGTAATAGGTGGACAACCTCTTCTCGGACCCTCGTGAGTTATCATCCTCACGCTTCCTCTTACTTTCTTCAGATTTCTTTAGCGATCTCAACTTGACCGCATCTAAAGTAAGGGACAAAGAGAGATCAGCTGCTGACCTAAATGTAGCAGGTCTTGAAGCCTTAACACTGGCTTTGATTTCTGGGGCTAAACCCCCAATGAAGCGAGCAATTCGCTTGGGCTCTAGTGTTACAAGGTAAGGAACCAGTCTGGACAAGGTATTGAAACTGGTGAGGTAAGCTTGACAATCTAAGTTTGTCATCACCAATGATAAGAAATCAGATTCAATTCTTTCGACCTCATGTTGAGGGCAGTAGTTTTCCATAATGAGGGTAACAAACTGCTCCCATGACATGTTGTAGAGCGGGATCTTCCCAGCAGCTTGAATGAGAGACCTCCACCATGCCAGTGCCTCTCCTTTGAAAGATTGGGATACATACTTTACTACATCCCTTTCAGCACAACCGTTGATGTCCACCATCGTGTCCATTTCATCCAACCAGGTCATACAATCTACTGCTCCTTTCTCCCCAGTGAAATCTCGGGGTTTACAGGAAACAAAGTACTTATAGGTACAAGACTTGGTACGTGGTTCATTATCGAACACTATCTTCTTGGATGGAACACTGTGTTCATTTGATGAATGTCGATCATCATCCTTCTTTAGCTCCTCTTTCTTAGAGGGCGGCTTGTTATGAGGCTCTGAATGAGTGTTAGGGACAGACTTAGAGTGGGGTACATATGAGGCTCGACTATGCGTCCCACTATACTCCTTAAATTGTTCTTCTACAGCTTTAGATACAGCTGCGTCAATCAGTGTACGAAGCTCTCCTTTGGTTATATTAATCCTATCATTATCATCGCGGTTTTCCAAAGGATGACTGTTTATCTCGTCAGAATCAGCCATGTAGTCTTAGTTGCTACAAAAGAAGATAAGGGCAAGGTTTATTTAGAAGCCCATACAGTACTATCGTTCTTAAACGATTTATTAACCATGCTTTTAATACACATTTTAGTTAATTTGTTATAAAAAATTTTCAGGATCTTTATCATAATCCTAAATTATAAGTTAATAATAGCACAAAAGGCCTAGTCACGTAGACAAGTTTAATTTATAAGCCATGATTTCAGAGAATCGAGGCAATAAGGTTTGAATCAAAGTTCATTACCTTTCCTTGGCAGGGAGTTGTAAGCTACCAATGTCTTTAGTCTTAGAGGACATTAATTATAGCCCGTGGGCACTCCATCCATAAGGGATGATTATATAAATAAGGGAATTTAAAAATAACCCATTTAAAAATGACTTATGTGATTTTATCCTATCACACTTTGTCAAGCATGATAATATGCTTTTAGATAAAAAAAAATTTGAATCTCTTGAATAGGTTCTACCATCTTGGCCTTGTCTGCAGTGACATTCAGGCTAGGTTTTACCTTTTAGATTCTTTTTAATAATAATTAATGCAGAACAATCCTAAATTGAAATGTTAATAAGGATCTGAACCTAAATTGAGGAACTACCATCTTGGCCGGTCTTAATAATGACACGAGGCTAGGTCTTGTCCCTTTTTAGATTTTGCCATTTTATTATAATGGTAGATCTTATAATATAGGAATGATATTTTAAACATAATCGTTCCTTTAAAATTTAAACAAGTATATGGTTTCCCTAAACAGGACTTCTTTAGAAAATGACTTGCCCATGCAAGGGCTAATCAGAAAAATAACAAAGAAATAATTAAAAGACAATGAAACGAATTTGGATTTGTCCTATGTTCTTGTCTAGACTCAAGAATGTGCAACTGTGTAACTGAGATTAAACACAAAAGGCTAGTGTTTTATTCACTCAGTGTCGGCTCTGATACCAACCTGTCACACCCCGGATTTCCACGTGTCACCGGTGGGCCCGATGGGGAGTATCGTGACGTGGTTGGCAACATAATAGTCAAACAACACAATTATATAAATGCACAGCGGAAGCAAAATATAAATATATTACAATCCGAATATAAAGTAATATCCAAGTATTACAACGGAAAGTAAAGGATCCACAGGCGGATCAATATAAAAAGAAAACTGTTCAACAGACTTTGACATCTAGAGCTTGCGAGACTTGAGTAATGATGCCTGGAGTAGCCAGCCTATTTCGTCTAGCACCTGCACTTAGCCTTTTTGGAAATTACGTCAGTTTACACTGGTAAATACAACTCAACTGACTCATTTAGAAAAGGGTTTGAAAATTGATTTGAATGCACTTCGGCAAAAATATCTTTTATAACTTGGGACAATTATTTGTATATAATCTTGTATACAGATTTACTTATTTGCCGTCCATTAGCACCGGTTAGAAGAGCCAGTTTAAGTTAACTGACACGCCACAAGTATAATGCCCACAAGGTTGATTCCTTTACGTGGATTACCAGTTTTTACATAATGCATCTGTCAGGTGTACGCCTACACCCCGTGCTTAGGTCGTGGCCATTTCGTAAAATGATGCCAAGGATATCCGGGACATGGTCATTTAACCCCCAAGGGCTATACATCAAATAATATAGAACAAAGCGGGTTATATAAATACATTAATCACAATCCGATTTAAATGACTACATACCCGACCAAGCGGTACTTTTATAGTACCGTATCCCAAGCCCGTATAGGGAAATAAGTTAAGAGTATTTACCTGAGCAAAGTATCAATCAATTACAGCAAATGCAAGTACTTTTACTGGGCTCCTAATCTGGAACGAAGGTTTATAATAACCTATTAGATTTCTAACGGGTCCTTAGTTAAGCCTTAGCTTAGACCGGTTAGTTTCAATGATACGGTTCGTACGCACTATTAAGCGAAGACCGGATAGAATATGATTTAGACCCGACAAGTTCGGAGACTTGCTTAATATGGGTATTTCATACACACTCTGGATTTTGAGATAAAACCGATAAGGTTTGACCCGTTTCGGCTAATTTATGTAAACTAGTTACATAAGCCGAACCGAACGTGTAAGAGGCGTAACGGGTAATCATGAGAGCCATATACAGGTTTCCTAAGTTAATATGCCTCAATTATGTTGTGACATCAGTAAGATGTCTTTCATTATGCCCGGAACGAATTTAAACACAAACTATGCCCTGTAGGGGTAGTTTGGTCATTTATATGGTTATAAAAGAGTTTAAGTATTAACCTGAGTTATAGGTCTGATATAATCAGCAAAAATACTTAGTTTACTAAGTTATAACAGTAGGGTAAAGTATATATGTGAAATTTATCAATTATAACCAAACTATGCACCGTAGGGGCATTTTGGTAATTTCACATAAGCCGTAAAGCTCAAAACTGAAGTATGAGTTTAACAACTTTTGCTTACTGTTAAAATATCAGTAGGTATCACCCTTTGTATGTTTAAAATAGTTCTAGTACATACTAGGCGTTAAAAACGCTTAATTAGGCGATTAGAAGCCGTTTCCGGGTTCTATATAGAAATCTGATATTTTTATTATTCCAGGAGGTTTAAAATAATTTATTTATCATATGTAATCAGTAGCAAAAGGTTTGGAGTCAATTAGATATGTAAAACTCATTTTATAGCCCGTAAGGGCAAAACCGACAATTACCGGATTAAGCCTACGACTATTAGTTATGCTCAGCCTAAAATTAATTAAAAATCTTCAAAAATCCCAAAATAATATATTACATCAGTGGGTAATAAGTTTGATATCAAAAAGTAGGCTTAACTAGGCTATATGCTAATTACGCCGTTTTATTAACATAAAGATTCTTAATTACGCTAATGAGCATAACTCTCAATCTACACCTCAAACTGATGTCAAACTTTGCATACAAGTTTATATATCAGTAACTAAGGTTTCTACACTTTTACATTTTCACAAATCACGTTTTAAAGTGAAAAGGGCACAATGGTCAACATATGAGCAATTAACGGAATCATGCGTATTAATCGGTTAACTAATGAACCATGGTGTATACTCACAGAGGGTTATACTAGCATGTAACCTGGTCCAAATGAAGCTCTTAGGTATTTCTAAATCATACCAAGACGGGTCAGAACTGAAGTTAAAGCAAAAGTGAAAGCTTTGCGACTTTCGGTTCCGAACCGGGTCTAAACAGGAAATTGTCGGGTTGAACATGTTTAGACATGTTCTTACACTAATTACCAAGTTATATTAATGATCAAACAGGTTGTATGTGTACTACATTGCTAATCATGCATAAATTAGAAATTAAGTATCCTGTTGACTTTTTATTAACAAGTTTGACCCGACATTTGACCTAGTTAGAGTGGGAATCAGGGGGAACCCTTTTAAGGGTTTATTACCCACATAATTACCTACTTAAAGGTACTTTTAATTCGAGATTTGACTGAGCCATTATTAATTAATCTCGAAGTCAAACCCTAATTACGACGGTTTGACTTTTAGCTAAATAACTAAGCTAAACTCAATTAAAGAAGGTTAAGCAAACTTACAAGTGTCTAATGATCAATTAGGAAGGCCTGGAAGGTGCTCTTGTGCTCCACAATTGATCAGAAGATGTTTGAGGAATGAATGATCAAAGTGTTTGCACTTAGGAGCTTTATATAGTGACCAAGACTCCACAAAGTGTTGACATCTAAGTCTACCACTGACCATAACATACCCACAAGTGTCCCTAGATGTTTAGGGGTTGTTTAGGGGTCAAGCAAGATGAGGAAAATCGTTTAGAGATCAGTTTTTGCGTTTAAACAGCAAACAGAAGCATTTTCTGTCGCTGGCACACGCTTGCGCACCGTAAGGGTAATGCTTGCGGTGCGCAAGCCTCCTTCAGCAGCCAAAATTTTTGTTCTTTCAGGATTTCGAAAGGGCAACCACTTATTTCGACTTTGGGACATTATTTTATCAGTTTGGGGCCTCTAAAACGTGCCTTGAACAGTTTGTACCCTACCACTTTGATATGATCCATTGAATCCTTTTAAAAAGTGCCGTCAAAGAAGGTTTACCGTGTTTTTTTCTTCGTAGGAGTCCACCATTCCAATCATGAATCAGTTATTGCTATAAATCACCGAATTTGAATGTATATACCAGATGTTTATTAGTCTTGGGATTCATAATGAGGTCGTTCAGAGGTGTAAATTAACATGACAACACTTTTAACTCCCGACATACATCTTTAATTATATCCGAGTTTATATCACTTTTGTCTTATAAGACACGTGTCGCTATTTCATTGAACACGAATTTTTGAGGTGTTACATCCTCACCCCCTTAAAAGAAATCTCGACCTCGAGATTTACTGAAACAAATGAGGGTACTTTTCTTTCATGGTGGATTCAACCTCCCACGTATACTCGGGACCTCTACGGGCATCCCATTTGACCTTTACAATAGGCACATGCTTCCTTCGAAGCTTCTTAACCTGTCGATCCTCAATCGACAAGGGTTTTTCCACGAATTTTAAGCTCTCATCTATATGCACATCTGTATGTGGTATAACCAATGATTCATCAGCGAAACACTTTTTCAGATTGCAGATGCGGAACACATTGTGAATTCCACTGAGCTCTTCAGGTAAGTTTAACTTATAGGCAACTGATCCAACACGTTCGATGACCTCGAAAGGTCCTATGTATCTCGGGCTTAGCTTGCCTTTCTTACCAAATCGCATCACTCCCTTCCAGGGTGATACTTTGAGTAACACTTTGTCACCTACTTCGAAGTGAAAAGATTTACGCTTTGGATCCGCGTAACTCTTCTGCCTATCTCGGGCAGCTTTGAGACGGTCACGAATCTGGACAATATTGTCCGTCGTTTCAAAGACTATCTCTGGTCCTGATAATTGGATATCTCCAACTTCCGCCCAACAGACGGGCGTTCTACACTTTCTACCGTATAATGCCTCAAAAGGTGCAGCCTTTATGCTGGTGTGGTAGCTATTGTTGTAGGAGAACTCAATTAGTGGTAGGTGGTTATCCCAACTACCACCCAAATCGATCACACATGCACGTAGCATGTCTTCCAAAGTTTGAATAGTACGCTCACTCTGACCGTCTGTCTGAGGATGGTAAGCCGTACTAAAATTCAAACGCGTGCCCAAAGATTGTTGGAAGCTTTTCCAAAAATGTGACGTGTACCTAGTATCTCTGTCAGAGATAATAGACACAGGTATGCCATGTAAGGCTACAATCTTATCCACGTATAACTGGGCTAACATGTCGGAGCTATAAGTCTCCTTGATGGGTAAGAAATGTGCTGACTTAGTCAGTCTATCAACTATAACCCATATTGTATCATTTCCTTTCCTTGTCTTAGGTAACTTGGTGATAAAATCCATAGTTACCATTTCCCACTTCCACGTAGGAAGTTCAGGCTGTTGTAGCAAGCCTGACGGCTTTTGATGTTCTGCTTTGACTTGCGCACAAGTCAAGCACTTAGCTACATAGGCAGCTACAGACTTTT
>JARYGA010002089.1:0-32544 GCA_030545235.1 Helianthus tuberosus
TGTTATTGCCCAGCAATGGATTGAACAACAATTGAATCACACAATAATCACACTTTATTAATAATATTTTGCAAGGAATTAAGGTGAATGAAACCTTGACTTGTTCGATACATATACACTACGTGAATCGGTGGTGTCTCTTTGATACGTCGTAACCCTAAACCGGTTTATGAGAGTTACATACTTAACCCTTCTATTAATCTAAATTACGCATAGTACATAAACTATACTATTAACTATTTACATAATAAAGCAACTAACTTTTAATCAAACTTGGTTAACAATTATGACTAACAACGGGTAGTTGTTAGAAATGAAAGTGACGGTATTGTATGTTCAGGTTTATATTGAAAGATGGATGCTCCCTTTACTTATAATTCTTTTGTTGGCTGGACTTTTATCGTGAAATTGTTGATGTGCGTACTTCTAAAATATGTTTTATAGCCTCTGGCATCCAGCCACAGTTGATGGATGGTTTTTGTTTGATTTTATAAGCAACCTAACCTATTTGAGCTAATATTTCTCTATAATCTTCTGTTTCAGATGGTGGACGGCATATGCAGATCAAGACAGAATAAATAATTTAGTTCCATTCATTCAACATTTGATTTCTGTAGAAAACATTTATATATGTGTGTTATGACCTGAACATGTTCAATTTGGATTTTGCTATCATATATTTTTTACTATTTATTATTAGGAGCAGTTATCTCATTTAAATGCTTTATCTAGTACTAAATGGGAGCAGATCAAGAAGTTTTTGAGAGTGGCACTCACAAGAGTTTAACTAAATCGCAAAATTGAAATTTATGTGTGCCTGCTATTAAAATTGATGTGTATATTGGCACACCAAGTTGCCTATTTGCATACCAAACCCTATCTGTATCTACGCTGCGTATAGGTCCATAAGCAGCGTAGGTACAGGGTAGGTACACGACCAGTCAGTCAACTTCGTACACTGTCAAATCATGCAGATATATGCTGCGTATAGAGCCATACGAAGCCAGTATACGAGGCACCTATACGCTACATATAGAGCTATATGTAACGTATGTTAGACAGATTTGACATTGATACGATGTTATCTAGAAACGTGAATAAAGGTATATGCCGAGTATAGAGCTATACGAGTCTTATGATTGTGAATTCAAAACACTATTTAGACATGCATCTGCCTACGAATTCAAAACAGTATATTGCATTCTTCACTTCCTCAGTTATTCACTTCATCTTCATCGGTTACAATTTGTCGCACGACTGTGGAGCTAAAATGGCATCATTTTGGGACGACAATTATTTCTTTGGACAGTATTCTAACGACTCGTGGGGAGTGAATGATGCTAATGAGGAGGAGGAGGTTGTGTCTGGCGTGTCTGTTGATCAAAACATACAGTTGCCAGACTTGAACGAGCCTCCGACTCCACCTATTGATGAACCATATTACCAGGCGCATCAAGTGTATCCGAAACACGGATACGGGTGTGAATCTCCGTACATGCAACAAGGTAATCCGGATGGATACGTAGGATACAATGCTGAGCATGCCCCTGTTGATGAACCATATTACATGGCACAGCAATCGTATCCGGGTTACGGATACGGGTGTGAAGTTTCTTACGTGGAACAAGAGAATTCGGATAGATACGGAGGATACGGTGATGAGGTTCCGAACACACCACTGTATTATCAACCCTCTAACCCAGGAAATCCGTTTCAAATTAAGCAGGGATTACATTAATATTTATATTATTGTTAAAATATTATTAATATTATTTTTATTGTTAATATTTGTATTGTTGTTAGAATTCTTAATATTATTATTATTGTTGTTAAAATTATAATTATTAATATTTTTGTTAATATTATATATGTATAATTGTTAAAATCTGTATTATTGTTAAAATATTATTAATATTCTTATTATTTTTAATATTTCTATTGTTGTTAGAATTCTTAATATTATTATTATTGATAAAATTATAATAATAATTATTATTGTTAAAATTATAATTATTAATATTTTTATAATTGTTAAAATTTGTATTATTGTTAAAATATTATTATTATTATTATTATTATTATTATTATTATTATTATTATTATTATTGTTTTGGTCAAAAATCAGACAAGGATAATGCAACCAAACTCTTTGTTACGGGGTATGATGCTTGAATTGGTAAACAACAATGAGGATCACTATGAAATGAATTGCACAGGGGACACAAAGATTTATACGAGGAAAAAACCCTTGATCAATGAATGATCTCCGGCATAAAAAACCTCGGGTGATGGAAACTACCTGTTAGGGGAGGATTTTCTAACAATTAGTGATCCTTATTCGTTATCCTAATTAGTGATCCTTACTTCTGTGACAGGTGGTGATCCTCAGAAGAGCCTCAGGATCAGGATCATGGATCACTTTAAGGATCCTCGTACTGACGATTGTTTACTTATATTTTGTAGCATCTCGCAGGTATATTAAGCTTGACCAAGTCTAGGCGACATTCCTGGAGAATATTCCTAAACTATGCTGCACGTGCTTGACCAAAAATAGACGTTATGGAGAACGTGGAGGCTTGGCACGAAAGTCGGATAGTTAGTTTAGGTGGTTATTTCTATTTTAAAAAGGGAGTAACGAGCTAGTAGAAAAACACTTAGTCATTTCTCAGTTACACACACTCATACAAGCTCTCATACAAGCTCTCGTTCAAACACTTAGCGATTTCATATATTTTTTACACATTCCACCGTAGTGATCCTTGTACCTAGCTCGTTACTATCCAAAGTTGTAAACATTCATTCATTTATTTGAGCTTGGTGATCGGTAGTTTCCATCACCCGGGGTTTTTTGTGTCGGAGATCAACTATTGATCAAGGGCTTTTTCCCCGTATAAATCTTTGTGTTGTTTGTACGCTTTACATTGAAGTGATCCTCATCGCTGTTATATATTTCAAGCATCATTCCCCTAAACAAAGAGTTTGGTTGCAATATCATCATCAGATTTTTTGACCAAAACAGTTTGGCGCCCACCGTGGGGCAATTGGTGCTTCGTCCTTAAGAAAATACGCATTTCTGTGCTTAATTCGGCTCACTACAACCAAGCAGATGGCTTCCTCATCGAAGAATGCTTCAAACTTGATGCCCTCATTCACTTCCTCACAAGGCGTTCCTCCTTTGCCTCCACCACCTTCTGGATCCCAGAAGAATACAGAGAATGCTGCGAAGAAACCGACTCCCATTTTCTCAAAACCACCTACTTCTTCTGTTTCAACTAATCCTACTACTAATGATCTCTATGCCTTGATTTTGCAGATGAGGAATCATGCACAAGAGCAGGATAAGACCAACGAAAGGATCCTCCGGGAGATTGACGAAATTAAGAAACAGAAGAAAACGGCAGAGGATCATTCCCCACTGATGCCCAGATCTTTGAATTTTGATACTCCGGTGATTACTTCTCAGCCGTCAGTGGTTCCAAACATTCAATATGCGGGTGGACCAAAAGGAGTGCACTACGGAACAACAGCTATGACCCAGGCACTAGGTTCATATTTCCAACCAGCGGGATCCTATCCCCAGCATATGGGATCCCTCACGAGTACAGGAGGATATTCAGGAATGCAGCAGTTTCAAGGATCCTCCTTCATCCCAGGATCATCCCAGATTCAAGGATCCTCCTTCGTTCCAGGATCATCCCAAGTTCAAGGATCCTCCTTCGTTCCAGGATCATCCCAGGTTCAAGGATCCTCCTTCGCTCCAGGATCATCCCCGGTTCAAGGATCCTCCTTTGTTCCAGGATTATCCCAGTTTCAGGGATCCTTCCAGATGCCAGGATCCTTGAGGAGTTTGCAAACAGGAAGTTCAGATGTCCATCAAGGAGATTTTATTCCAATGCAGACCAATGCCTCTACCGGTCCCTCGATCATTCCAGAGTCTCAACAATATGGATTAACCTCCATTCTTCCTAACTTGAATCCAATGGGAGGTAACACTTTTAATAATTCTCATACTACTAACCATGGTCTTATGCAGGATCCAGGTATCAATCATGCCATGGCCAGAGAATTGCAAAAGCTAAAGGATATGATCTCGAGTGTTCCGGGAGTAGTCAAACCTATTCCAGAGATTGCAGATGGGAGCCACAAGATATCTCATTTTGCACCACCAATCTGTGATGCTGAGATACCCAAGAGGTTCCATGTGCCTACAATGAAACTGTATGATGGTTCCACGGATCCTGAAGAACACATAGCACAATACAGGGAGAGGATGGAGATCAATCCAATCCCAGAAAAGTTAAAGGAAGCATGCCTGTGCAAAGGATTCGGATCCACTCTTACTGGATCAGCTCTCAAATGGCTGCTAAGTCTTCCTCCCTATTCTATTACCTCATTTGCAAACCTAGTTAACTTGTTTAATACTCAGTTTTCTTGTAGTAGAAAATTTGAACGATTAACTAGTGATTTATATAGGATAACCCAGGGTCATAATGAATCATTAAGGGATTACATTACCAAATTCAGTAAAGAATCCTTAGACATTCCCAACTTAGATATAGCCACGGCTGTTGAGGCCTTCAAAATGGGACTGCTTAGGGATTCGTTATTTTATGATGATCTTGTTATGACACCATGCAGGAACCTAGATGAGGTAAGAACCCGGGCCCTCAGGTTCATTCGGCTAGAGGATGACAAGAGGATTCAGGAGAGGATAACAGGATCCTCAAAGCAGGATAAGCAAG
Source organism: Helianthus tuberosus (assembly GCA_030545235.1). NCBI lineage: Eukaryota > Viridiplantae > Streptophyta > Magnoliopsida > Asterales > Asteraceae > Helianthus > Helianthus tuberosus. The sequence goes on from JARYGA010002089.1 coordinate 4,743, forward strand.
GATCCTCATTCAGGAACAACAAGTTCAGATCCTACAACAAATCTGATAATCAGAACGTGCATTCTATTGATCAAGAAGAGGATGATGAGGATTATCCTCCAATTTCTGAATATTGCTTTAGTGTTGATAACAATGAACTAATCCTTGCCATGCAGAACCTAGGTGATAAAGCTAGATGGCCAAGAAAGAATGACAGGCCAGCTGCAACTAAGGATAAATCAAAATGGTGTGCATATCATGAAGATTTTGGGCACCTCACAGAAGAATGCATTGCATTAAGAAAGGAAATTGGATACTTGTTGAGCAAAGGGCATCTAAAAGAGTTGTTGGGAAGAAAAAAGTCAAGGACTCAGGATCCTGAAAGGATCCCTGAGAAGGCTCCAGCCCCTCCAGCAGACGCACAAGTGATAAACTTTATTTCTGGAGGATCCGACATTTGTGGCACATCCTTCTCAGCAGCTAAGAGGCATGCAAAGGAAACTAAAATGGATAATGGAGAAAGACCAGTTCGAACATCAAGTGTCTCCGAAGGAAAAGTCATAACCTTTGATGAAGAGGATCGTGTTGATATCCAGGATCCTCATCACGATGGTTTAGTTATTACTCTTTTTATATCTAACCATTTTGTCCGCAGGATCCTAATAGACGGAGGAAGTTCAGTGAACATTATCCAGCTTGATGTTCTAAAGAAGTTGGGTATCCCTGAATCAGAGATCATACCAAGATCCTCCGTGCTCGTGGGATTTAGTGGCGAAACAAAGAACACCCTGGGGGACATTAAACTCCCAATATATATTGAAGGCTTACACTCTTATAAAAAATTTTGTGTTATTGACTGTTTATCTTGTTGTAATGTTATCCTTGGCAGGCCCTGGATACACGATATGAAAGCAGTCCCGTCTACTTACCATCAATGTGTGAAGCTCCCTAGTCCTTGGGGAATAGTAAAGATTGATAGTGATCAGCAGGAGGCTAAGAATTGCTATACTTCATCGATGAAGCCAGCCTCGAAGTCAAGGGAGCAATAGCAATCAAGGTATCCTCCGAGGAATGTCTTGGAGGCCAGAGAACAGGATGTGGTAGAAATCCTCATGGATCCCGATGATCCTGAATCCAAAATCTATATCGGATCAGGGATCCTTGGCGAAATGAAAGAAGACCTCATATCCTTCCTCAAAAGGAGAAAGACTACCTTTGCATGGAAACACGAAGATATGACTGGTATATCCAAAGATGTCATCACTCACAAGCTCGGCATCGACAGATCCTTCAAACCAATCCATCAAAGGAGAAGGAAGTTTGCACCAGAAAGGAATGCCATTATCCAGGAAGAGGTAGAGAAATTGCTCCGGGCAGGTATGACTAGAGAGGTCAAGTATCCAAGATGGTTGGCCAATGTGGTTGTTGTTCAAAAGAAAAACGGAAAGTGGAGGGTATGTGTCGATTTTACCGATTTAAATAAGGCATGTCCCAAGGATCCTTTCCCTTTACCCCACATTGACTCCATGGTGGATGCAACTGCGGGTCATGAACTGTTAACTTTTATGGATGCTTCATCTGGATTTCAACAAATCCAAATGGAACCATCCGACCAAGAGGATACAGCCTTCATGACTCCAACTGGTATATATTGCTATATTGCTATGCCGTTCGGATTGAGAAATGCAGGTACAACGTACCAAAGGCTGGTGAATATGATGTTCAAGGATCAGATTGGACAAACTATGGAGGTTTACATAGATGATATGGTGGTAAAATCCTTAAAAGCTGAGGATCACCTAAGAGACTTGGAGGAAGCATTCGATATCCTTGACAAATATAACATGAAACTTAATCCTTCAAAATGTCACTTTGGTGTTAAAGCAGGTAAATTCTTAGGATATATGGTGACAAAGAGAGGCATCGAAGCTAGCCCGGAACAAATCAAAGCAATAGTGAACATCAAATCTCCGGCCAATGCAAAGGATGTTCAAAGGCTAACAGGAAGAATAGCAGCCTTGAACAGATTCATATCCAAGTCCTCCGAGAAGTGTAAAGAATTCTATGATATCCTAAGGAAGAACAAGAAATTTGAGTGGACGGAGAAGCATGAAAATGCTTTAAAAGCCCTCAAAGATTACCTATCCTCGGCCCCGGCTTTGATGAAACCAGAAAAAGGTGATGTGTTATCCTTGTATCTTGCTGTATCCTCAAAAGCGGTAAGTGCGGTCCTTGTTAAGGATCATCAAGGTACACAACATCCTGTCTATTATGTAAGTAAAAGTTTACTTGATGCCGAATCCAGGTATTCACACCTTGAAAAACTTATTCTCGCATTAATAATGGCATCTACCAAGTTAAGACATTATTTTGAAACTCATGTTATCATTGTTAAAACTAATTTTCCAATTAAGAATGTCCTCAGGAAACCAGAGATGTCAGGAAGGATGGCTAAGTGGGCAGTAAAGCTGAGTGCATATGATATAAGATATGAGCCTAGGACAGCCATCAAATCCCAAGCATTAGCTGACTTTGTGGCTGATTTCAGTAGTGATTTACAAGAAGAAGCTGAGCTAGAAGTCCAGCAGCTAGAAGAGACCAAGGATCCTTGGATACTCTATACTGATGGATCCTCAAACGTCAAAGGCACAGGGCTTGGAATACTACTAAAATCGCCACTGGGGGACATAATACCCCATTCTATAGCTTGTGAGTTCCAAACCACTAATAATGAGGCTGAATATGAAGCCTTAATTGCTGGTTTGCAAATTGCAAAATATATGGGGATCAGGTATCTTGAGGTACACGTAGATTCTTTGTTGATTACAAACCACTTTAATGGATCATATGCTGTTAAAGGTGAAAAGCTAACCAAATATTTGGAGATAGTCAAAAGTTTGGCACTCTCTTTTGTTTCCTTTAGTTTGTCACAGGTACCAAGGGAAGAAAATACAGAAGCTGATGCATTGGCTAACTTAGGATCATCTTTGAAGATCCCAGAGGATATCAGGATTCCCATTATCCATATCCTGACCCCGGCTATCGAGGATCACCAGACTATGGAGATAGGAGATGATTCTGCAGTTATCCCTAGTGAGGATACTCAATCCTATTCAGGATCCGGATCATGGATCTCACCAATTATGAGATACTTACAACATGGAGAGATTCCTACAGGAGAAAACCCTAGGGCTTTCAAATCTAAGGTATCTCAATTCACAATTATGAATAATATGTTGTATAGGCGATCTCTTGCAGGACCATACTTGAGATGCATTGAGGATCCTGAAGTTCAAGAAGTTTTAAAAGACTTCCATGAAGGAGATTGCGGAAACCACACTGGGGGCAGGGCGTTATTCTCAAGGATCCTGAGGACAGGATATTACTGGCCAACCATGAAGAAAGATGCTGTGGAGTATGCCAGAAGATGTGATCCTTGCCAGAGACACAGCAATATCCTTCATCAACCAGCTGAATTATTGCATCCTATATCCTCCTCTTGGCCATTTATGAGGTGGGGTATGGATATAGTTGGAAAGCTCCCTAAGGCACCTGGTGGGAAAGTATTCATGTTAGCTATGACTGATTACTTCTCCAAGTGGATAGAGGCTGAAGCTTTTGCCCAAGTCAGGGAAAAGGAAGTTATATCCTTCATTAAAAGAAATATTATAACTAGATTTGGAATTCCTTCTGAGATTATATGTGATAATGGTTCCCAATTTATTGGGGGCAGAACCACTAACTTTTGTGACAGCTGGGGGATTAAGATGATAACATCAACACCAGTCCACCCACAAGCTAATGGTCAAGCAGAATCATCTAACAAGATCATCATCAACAACTTGAAGAAGAAGCTTGGATCCAAGAAAGGGAAATGGGCAGAAGAACTACCCTATGTGCTCTGGGCTGACAGGACAACCCCTAAGAATGCTACTGGTCAAACACCATTCTCTTTGGTGTTTGGGGCAGAATCGGTGATCCCAACAGAAATGGTGGTTCCTACTGCTAGAACAAGTACCCGTGATCCTGAGGAAAATGATGAAAACTTGGCTCAAGACCTGGATACTATTGAAGAAATCAGGGATATGGCTAGGATCAGGATGGCCAGTTATCAACAAAGAATGGCTGGTGCTTACAACAAAAATGTCAGGATCAGGAGGTTTCAAGTTGGGGATATGGTGTTAAGGAAAGCATTCCAGAATACTACCAATCCTGCTGATGGGAAGTTGGCTCCAAAATGGGAAGGCCCTTATTTGATTGAAGCTGAAGCAGGAAAGGGGGCATATAGATTGCTAACCATGGAAGGCGATTTGCTACCAAGAGCTTGGAATGCTGTCCACATGAAGAAATATTTCATATAAGCAGGATCCTTATGGCATAGGTGATCCTTGGGAAAGGGATATCCTTAAAGGATCCTCAAAGTATCGGTGATCCTTACTCAGGTAATACCCTAATCTTGAACTATTTCATTTCTTTATTCTCTCATATAAGGATAAGGATCATGTATCCTTTATCCATCTCTCACGTGAGTTCAAGTTTTGAAAGTTCAGGTATCTTTAGCACAACGTTGGTTATCCACAGAAGCAATCCGTCCTTTGGGTTTAACCCCAGTTATTCGGGCTTGTCCCCAGATTCCGCCTGTAGCGCACGATGATCCTGGTATAGTTCAAGGCTTTGGGACCAGTACTCGTTCTAGGGGCTGATAATTCCATTGTTCTGGCTATGCTTAGGATCCTACGTATAATGGTAGACGTACCATACATCCGTTCATAAGGTTTCTAACGTTTTCACGTTAGCTAAGGTTTCTAACGTTTTCACGTTAGCTAAGGTTTTGGCATCTTCATGTCACTAAGTTTGGATAGTCGCCAGTTAGGGCCATACTCCAGTTTACACACGATCCTTGGGCTTGCCCCCAGTTATCCTTGGGCTTGTCCCCAGTTATCCTTGGGCTTGTCCCCAGTTATCCTTGGGCTTGTCCCCAGTTATCCTTGGGCTTGTCCCCAGTTGCTAACTCTTCTCTTATATTGGCTTAGTCCCAAGTTATGCTCTATTTCAGGTCCTTGAAGATAGGTAGCTAGGGATCCTTGTTCCTTATTTCACTCTAAGGTTTATCTTATAATTATCCTTATTATGGTTAGGATTCTAACTTGGATCCTCAGGTATGATCCTTAACTCTTTTGATTTTATTCATTATTCTTTTAAATAACCCTTATACTTGACAACTGAATTGGTATTTCTTAAATCATATTACTTTTTAATATCTATCGGTTATGGGATATGTGATCCTTGTTCATATCCTAAACTTTTTGGATATCTTTTCTAATTTTTCAAGGCTTTATAAGTGTAAACAGAATGAACATTACAACAGTTGGAAAGTAACATACTAAAAAGGATAACAACAAAAGATAAGCGACAAAAGGTTAAGTTTTTATTTATTAACATAAGGCTAACCCTTTAAAGGTTGTCAAAATTACCTACCCAAGCTTCTACCAGCAAAACGTGGCCCGTCCGCTGGGGTAGGTAAAGGGTGTCCATGATAATGAGTTCAAAAGTAGTGCAGGAATATAAAGGCGGCAGGATCACAATGGCTTCATCCCCCAAACAGAGGATCCCTCCACCAATTGCAATCCTGCCTATTGTCCAAAGGATCATACATGATCCTTAAACCTAAGAACTATTGTTTAGAGTTATTACAAACCATGAAATTGTTTTAAACATCACAACCATCAAACTAAAAAATTGGGCTCCGGCCTTAGCACATATATCCATCATCGCCCAATTGTGCAGCCTACACCTTTGCTGCATTATCATCATCACCAGCCGCTGCATCCTCAGCTTTATCCTTCAACCCGCTGCCACTAGCCTCAATTGCCAGAATCTCCTCAGCCTCTTCTTCATCACCCAATTCAGCCAGCCTTGCCTTCCATTCTTCAATTTCCCAGCTACTTTTGTCAAAGGCAGGATCCTGAGCTTCCAAGGCCATTTGAAGCTTGGTTTTGTACATTGCTATGGCGGCAGAAACTTTAGCATCATCTGTGATCTCTTGCCTTTCATAGTCAAAGTTAACCAGCACCTTAGCCATCTTCTGCTTAGTATCCTGGAGTTCCTTCTGAAGATCAGCAAGTGCAAGATCCTTGAGCACAGCAACCTGCTGGAGATCGACAATCTTCTTATCTTGATCCTCAACATGGCCGACGTAATCCTCGATCTCAGCAAATTTCTGCAAAGGAAAAGGATAAAACAGTTCAAGAGCAAATGATCCTTAGATCAGCAGGATATATAAGCAGAGATAGTGATCCTTACATCATTGAAGTACTCGAGGAACTGGTGGCGAATTAAGGGCAGACCCTGCAAATCCTCAGCCTCGGAAGTCTTTCTTTTCTTGATTCCCTTCCCCTTGAGGGGTGCCTTGGGGATTGAGGCTGTCGGGCTCGTAGGGACCTTTCTTTTGGAGGATTTGACAGTGGTGAGATCGGTGACACTGAACCTTGAAGCAGCTTTGGCAGATTTTCCAGCACCTACACAACCAAAACAAGATAAGTATCTTTTCTTAATATACATTTAACTATTTATTTAAATTTTAAACAAGGATACTTACTTGACATTGTGACAGAGCCTGAGGATACCTCCTGTGAGTCTTGGGTTGTTGTCTTAAAAGTTCTAGTTTCAGGGTCAAGCCCCCAGAAAGTAGCAAGTCTTTCCCTGGTTGCGGATGTTGTGATGAGACGTGAAAAGGAGATGGCTGCATGACACAAGACAAAGAAGGGGTTAGTGATCCTATTACAAAAACATGACCATCTGGTGATCCTTCCCAGGATCCTCCAGCCTACCATGGGTGGACCATGTTCTTGGTAAGTACTCTCCATCTGAAATGGTATCCCTTCTTACAAAGAAGAAGCGGCGCTTCCAATCTTTGTCGTTTTTGGTGACTTTGAGAAGAGGATGATCTGCACTGGGTTTTCGTTTAAATAAATAACGATGGGAACCGAAGGTAGTAAGGTCATACAACTCCGCCAGTTCTGACATTCCTAAATCAAGACTCTCCTGCTCAATGATCCTCTCTAGGGTGTACAAAACCCTCCAAATCATCGGCATGGCTTGAATGTAAGATATGCCGGTAAGGGAAAAGAAGGATTGTGTGAACTCCGGGAAAGGATAGGTGTACCCTATAGCAAATGGAGTGACTGGAAAGGCGACCCATGTATCAGAAACATAGTCGCTCAGAACAGTTGGATCGAAGGGTTTGAAAAAGACATTAGCTGGAAAACGGTGACGGATGTTATCTACTTGTGCGTCGTTAAAGCAACACCTTTCGTTCGCTGAGTCTTTGATGATCTTTTGACTCTTCAAAGGGCTATCCTTTCTGTGATCCTTGGCCGGTGAACTTCGGAGCAACATTTTCGGAATGACGAAGATAAAGATAGAGAAACATAGTAAGAAGGAAGGAAGAGGAGAAAGAGTTACCTGGTTGTTCGTCAACTGAGAATTTAAAGGGAGTCTCTTTCGAATTTGAATGCATAATGATCCTATCTATATCTCTATTTATAATTATGATTCTGCAGGATTGTCACTTCCGTGACATCATCATCGCAACGGCTAGTTCTATTTTAACGGCTATAAATCCGTTAGATAGTTACGGATAAGATCAAGAAAATATAACTCGCCAAATTTTACAAATTACTCCTTATATTTTGGGGGCAATTGTTAGGGGAGGATTTTCTAACAATTAGTGATCCTTATTCGTTATCCTAATTAGTGATCCTTACTTCTGTGACAGGTGGTGATCCTCAGAAGAGCCTCAGGATCAGGATCATGGATCACTTTAAGGATCCTCATACTGACGATTGTTTACTTATATTTTGTAGCATCTCGCAGGTATATTAAGCTTGACCAAGTCTAGGCGACATTCCTGGAGAATATTCCTAAACTATGCTGCACGTGCTTGACCAAAAATAGACGTTATGGAGAACGTGGAGGCTTGGCACGAAAGTCGGATAGTTAGTTTAGGTGGTTATTTCTATTTTAAAAAGGGAGTAACGAGCTAGTAGAAAAACACTTAGTCATTTCTCAGTTACACACACTCATACAAGCTCTCATACAAGCTCTCGTTCAAACACTTAGCGATTTCATATATTTTTTACACATTCCACCGTAGTGATCCTTTTACCTAGCTCGTTACTATCCAAAGTTGTAAACATTCATTCATTTATTTGAGCTTGGTGATCGGTAGTTTCCATCACCCGGGGTTTTTTGTGCCGGAGATCAACTATTGATCAAGGGCTTTTTCCCCGTATAAATCTTTGTGTTGTTTGTACGCTTTACATTGAAGTGATCCTCATCGCTGTTATATATTTCAAGCATCATTCCCCTAAACAAAGAGTTTGGTTGCAATATCATCATCAGATTTTTTGACCAAAACACTACCGATCACCAACTCAAATTAAACAATAATCCTTTTACAACTTCGGATGATAGCGAGCTAAGTACAAGGATCACTATAGTGTATCGTGTAGAAATGTATGAAAAATGCCAAGTGTTTCGCCAAGAGCTGGTGAGTGCGGTTGTATGAGTGTGTGTCGCCAAGAATAGCCAAAAGTGTTGTCTAATTAGCTCGCTACCCCTTTTAAATTAGAAAATATCTAGCCTAACTAATTGTCCGCAAATGGTGCAAGTCCTCCACGACTCCACAACGTCCATTTCTGACCAAGCACGTGCGGAATAGACGTGGAATATTCTTCAGGAACGTTACCAAGACTAAGTCCAAGCTGGTATTCCTGCAAAACAATATCGAATTCAAAGCAGACAATCATTAGTATAAGGATCCTTAGGATGATCCATGATCCTGATCCTGAAGCACTTCTGAGGATCACTAACTGACACAGAAGTAAGGATCACCAAGCAGGATAATAATTGAGGATCACGGGTCATTTAGAAATCCACCCCTAACAATTGCCCCCAAAATATAAGGAGTTATATTGTAAATAAACGAGTTGTATTTTGTTGATCTTATCCGCAACAAACTAACGGATAACTAGCCGTTGAAGACGGACTAGCCGTTGCAAACCTGACGTCACTGAGGTGACTATCCTGCAGAATCATAATTATAAATAGGAGTTAGAGATAGGATCAATTTGCATTCAAATCCAAGAGAAACTCCCTTTAAATTCTCAGCCGAAGATCAATCAGGTATCTCTTCTCCTATTTCTCCTTCTCTTACTCTGTTTTACTTTCTTTACCATCATCACGTTAAGAATGATGCTCCGGTCCTCCCCCGCCAAGGATCACCAGAAGGATAGCCCCTTGAAGAGTCAAGGGATCATCAAAGACTCAGCAAATGAGAGGTGTTGCTTTAACGATGCACAAGTAGATAAGATCCGGCACTGCTTTCCGGCGAACGCCTTTTTCAAACCCTTTGATCCCACTGTTCTGAGCGACTACATTTCTGAGACATGGGTTGCCTTTCCGGTTACCCCATTCACCATAGGATACACCTATCCTTTTCCAGCTTTTACCCAATCCTTTTTTCTCCCTAACCGGCATCTCCTACATCCAAGCTATGCCGATGATCTGGAGGGTCTTATATACCCTTGAAAGGATCATAGAGCAGGAAGGGATTGATTTAGGAATGTCGGAACTGGCAGAGATGTATGATCTCACGACGTTTGGATCCCACCGATATCTGTTTAAGCGAAAACCCGGCGAAGAACATCCCATTTTTAAGGCCACCAAGAACGATACAAACTGGAAACGACGCTTTTTCTTTGTCAGAAGGGATACCATTCCAAACGGAAAGGATCTACCAAGGAAGTGGTCCACCCATGGTAGGACAGAGGATCCTGAGAAGGATCACCAGGTAATCTTGCTCTTGTGATAGGATCACTAACACTCTTTTGTTTTATGTCATACAGCTGTCTCTGTTTCGCACCTCATACCATCACCTACCACCAAGGAAAAGCTTGCTGCTTTTAGAAGGCTTGAACCTGTAACAAGATCATTCAAGACAGACACCCAGGATTCACAGGAAGTATCCTCAGGTTCTATCACCATGTCAAGTAAGTATCCTGTTCTTTGTATAGTTAAAGACTTAAATAAATAGTTAAATAGAAATAGGATAAGGATACTTATCTGTTTTGAATGTGTAGGTGCCGGAAAAGCTTCCAAGTCTGCCTCCCAGTTCAACATTGCCGACCTTGACACTGTTTGATCCAGAAAGAAGAAGGCCATTGCCAGCCCTAGTGTCTCCATCCCCAAGGCACCCACTAAAGGAAGGGGTGGCAAGAGGAGGAAAAACTCTGAGATAGAGGATCTACAAGGCCTGCCACTGATCCGCCACCAGTTCCTCGAATACTTCAATGACGTAAGGATCACCAATTCTGCCTAGGTATCCTACTTATTTGAGGATCACCAGATCTTGAACTGCTTTGTCTCTTTTGCAGAAATTTGCTGAGATTGAAGACTACGTGGGGAACGTTGAGGAGCTGGATAAGAAGATTGCTGACCTCCAACAAGTTGCAGTGCTCAAGGATCTTAAGATTGCTGATCTCGAAAAAGCCCTTCAAGACGCCAAGACTAAGACAGCCAAAATCTTGATCGACATTGACTACGAGAAGCATGATCTCATAGAAGGTGCAAAGGTCTCCGCTGCCATCACAATGTATAAGACAAAACTGAAGATGGCCGAGGAGGCTCAAGATCCTGACTTCGACAGAAGCAGCTGGGATGTTGAGGGTTGGAAGGCAAGGTTAGCTGATCTGGAAGATGATGAGGAGGCTGAGGAGTAGGGCTGGCAAATCGTGTCTTAGCAGGTTTAACAGGTATCTGATAACGCGAACAACAAAAATTTTAAACATCAATACTACTCGTTTAACTACTTTATATCTAATGTTTATAAGACAGATGTATATTTTATGCACCTAGAATGAGAAATAATTAATCCTAACTTTCAAATTTTGATTATTTTTAAAAACGTAAAAAATCACATGGTGTACTTTTCTGTTATCGTGTCTTAATAGGTTACCTACAGGTTACCTATTGCCAGCCCTACTGAGGAGGTTTTGGCGATTGAGGCTGGAAGTAGTGGAAAGGATCTGGTGAAGGATACCGAAGCTGGAGGGGATGAAGATGCAGCGAAGGTGTAGGATGCAACAATGGGCAATGATGGACACTTCTAGACATAGTCGGAGCCCATTTTTTAAATTTGGTAGTAGTTTGTTTCTTTTGATGATGTTTTGATGAACAATGGTTGGTCTGTACTCAAACAATAGTAACTAGGGTTGAGGATCATGGATGATCCTTTGAACAATAGGTAGGATTACAAATGGTGGAGGGATCCTCTGTTTGGGGGATGAAACCATTGTGATCCTGCCGTCTTTTGATTCCTGCACTTAAAAAACCTATAAAAAATGGACACCCTTTACCTACCCCAGCGGACGGGCCACGTATTGCTGGTAGATGCTCGGGGTAGGTAATTTTGACAACCTTAAAAGGGTTTAAGCTTTTGTGAATAAAATGACTTTAACTTTTTGGCTATATCCTGTGTTGATATCCTTGTTGTTATTTTATTTTTCAATTGTTTTGGTGTACACTTATCTGTGTAAGAAAAGTTAAACAAATTAGATAAAGAAAATATTTAGGATATGATTCAGGATCAAATATTCTATAGTTGAAAAATTCCAAAAGTAGTATATTTTAAGGATCATGAGTTCAGTTGTCAAAGTATTAGGGTTATTCAAATAATCACTGAATAAAATCAAAATAGTTAAGGATCATACCTGAGGATCCAAGTTAGGATCCTAACCCTTAATATTATAACCAGGATAACCATAGGACAAACCTTAGTAAGAAGTAAGGATCAAGGATCCTTGGTTGCTTAACTTTGAAGACCTGAAATAGAACATAACTCGGGACTAAGCCAATATAAGATAAAAGTTAGCAACTGGGGACAAGCCCGAAGGATAACTGGGGACAAGCCCAAGGATAACTGGGGACAAGCCCAAGGATAACTGGGGACAAGCCCAAGGATCGTGTGTGAACTGGAGTATGGCCCTAACTAGCGACTATCCAAACTTAGTGGCATGAAAATGCCAAAACCTTAGCTAACGTGAAAACGTTAGAAACCTTAAGAACGGATGTATGGTACGTCTACCATTATACGTAGGATCCTAGGTATAGCCAGTACAATGGAATTATCAGCCCCTAAAACGAGTACTGGTCCCACTGCCATGAACTATACCAGGATCATCATGCGCTACTAGCGGAACTAGGGTCAAGCCCAAACAACTGGGGTCAAACCCAAGTAACTGGTTGCTTTTGTGGATAATCATCCTTTTGCTAAGAGTACCTGAACCTTCAAAACTCAAAATCACTTGAAAGGGGGATAAAGGATGCAGGATCCTTATCCTTATGTGAGAAAGTAAGGAAATGAAATAGTTTAAGATTAGAATGTTACCAAAATGAGGATCATCTGTGCTTTAAGGATCCTTTAAGGATATTTATTATGTGAGGATCATGGATCCTTATCACATGAAGTATTTCTTCAAATGGACAGCATTCCAGGCTCTAGGTAGCAAATCACCTTCCATTGTTAGCAATCGATATGCCCCCTTTCCTGCCTCAGCTTCAATCAAGTAAGGTCCTTCCCATTTTGGTGCCAACTTTCCATCAGCATGATTAGTGGTATTCTGAAATGCTTTCCTTAGTACCATATCACCAACTTGGAATTTCCTGATCCTGACATTTTTGTTGTAGGCTCCAGCCATTCTTTGCTGATAACTGGTCATCCTTATCCTTGCCAAATCTCTGATTTCTTCTATAGTATCCAGGTCTTGAACCAAGTTCTCATCATTTTCCTCAGGATCACGAATACTTGTTCTAGCAGTTGGAACCACCATTTCTGTAGGGATCACTGATTCTGCCCCAAATACCAAAGAGAATGGAGTTTGGCCTGTAGCATTCTTAGGAGTTGTCCTATCAGCCCAAAGCACATAAGGTAATTCTTCTACCCATTTCCCTTTCTTGGATCCAAGCTTCTTCTTCAAATTGTTGATGATGATCTTATTGGAGGACTCTGCCTGACCATTAGCTTGTGGGTGGACAGGTGTTGATGTTATCATCTTAATCCCCCAGCTGTCACAAAAGTTAGTAGTTCTGCCCCCAATGAATTGGGAACCATTATCACATATAATTTCAGAAGGAATACCGAATCTAGTTATAATATTTCTTTTAATGAAGGATATAACTTCCTTTTCTCTGACTTGGGCAAAAGCTTCAGCCTCTATCCACTTGGAGAAGTAATCAGTCATAGCAAGCATAAACACTTTTCCACCAGGTGCCTTAGGGAGCTTACCAACTATATCCATGCCCCATCTCATGAATGGCCAAGTGGAAGATATAGGATGCAATAATTCAGCCGGTTGATGAAGGATATTGCTGTGTCTCTGACAAGGATCACATTTCTTAGCATACTCCACAACATCTCTCTTCATAGTTGGCCAATAGTATCCTATCCTCAGGATCCTTGAGAATAATGCCCTGCCCCTAGTGTGGTTTCCACAATCTCCTTCATGGAAGTCTTTTAAAACTTCTTGGATTTCAGGATCCTCAATGCATCTTAAATATGGTCCTGCAAGAGATCTTTTATACAACATATTATTTAAAATTGTGAATTGAGATACCTTAATTTTGAAAGCCCTAGGGTTTTCTCCTGTAGGAATCTCTCCATGTTGTAAGTATCTCATGATTGGGAGGATCCATGATCCTGGATGAGTTTGAGTATCCTCACTAGGGATAATTGCAGAATCCTCTCCTATTTCCATAGCCACGTGATCCTCGATGGCAGGAGCCAAGATATGGATAATGGGGATACTTATATCCTCCGGGATCTTCAAGGATGATCCTAAATTGGCTAATGCATCTGCCTCTGCATTCTCTTCCCTTGGTACCTGTGTCAAACTAAAGGATACAAAAGAGAGTGCCAATTCTTTGACTATCTCCAAATATTTGGTTAACTTTTCACCTTTAACAGCATAGGCTCCATTAAAGTGATTAGTGATTAACAAAGAATCTACATGTACCTCAAGATACCTGATCCTCATATGCTTAGCAATTTGCAAACCAGCTATCAAGGCTTCATATTCAGCCTCATTGTTAGTGGTTTGGAACTCACAAGCTATAGAGTGGGGTATTATGTCCCCCTGTGGCGATTTTAGTAGTATTCCAAGCCCTGTTCCTTTGACATTTGAGGATCCATCAGTATAGAGTATCCAAGGATCCTTGGTCTCCTCTAGCTGCTGGACTTCTAACTCAGCTTCCTTTTGCAAATCACTACTGAAATCTGCCACAAAGTCGGCTAATGCTTGGGATTTAATGGTTGTCCTGGGCTCATATCTTATATCATATGCACTAAGCTTCACTGCCCACTTGGCCATCCTTCCTGACATTTCAGGTTTCCTGAGGACATTCTTAATTGGAAAATTAGTTTTGACGATAATGGCATGAGTTTCAAAATAATGTCTCAATTTAGTAGATGCCATAATTAATGCAAGGATAAGTTTTTCTAAGTGTGAATACCTGGATTCAGCATCAAGTAAACTCTTACTTACATAATAGACAGGATGTTGTGTACCTTGGTGATCCTTAACAAGGACTGCACTTACTGCTTTTGAGGATACCGCCAAGTATAAGGATAACACATCTCCCTTTTCTGGTTTCATCAAGGCTGGGGCTGAGGATAGGTAATCCTTAAGAGCTTTTAAAGCATTTTCATGCTTCTCAGTCCACTCGAATTTCTTGTTCTTCCTTAGGATATCATAGAATTCCTTGCACTTTTCTGAGGATTTGGATATGAATTTGTTTAAAGCTGCAATCCTGCCTGTTAACCTCTGAACATCTTTAGCATTGGCAGGGGACTTGATGTTCACTATAGCTTTGATTTGTTCTGGACTGGCTTCAATGCCCCTCTTTGTCACCACATACCCTAAGAATTTACCTGCCTTTACACCAAAATGACACTTAGAAGGATTAAGTTTCATATTATATTTATCAAGGATATTGAACGCTTCCTCCAAGTCTCTAAGGTGATCCTCAGCCTTTTTTGATTTTACCACCATATCGTCTATGTAAACCTCCATAGTTTGTCCAATCTGATCCTTGAACATCATATTCACTAGCCTTTGATAAGTTGCACCTGCATTTCTTAGGCTGAATGGCATAGCAATATAACAGTATATACCAGTTGGAGTAATAAAGGCTGTATCCTCTTGATCGGATGGTTCCATCTGAATTTGTTGAAATCCAGATGAAGCATCCATAAAAGTTAACAGTTCATGACCCGCAGTTGCATCCACCATGGAGTCAATGTGGGGTAATGGGAAAGGATCCTTGGGACATGCCTTATTTAAATCAGTGAAATCGACACATACCCTCCACTTTCCGTTTTTCTTTTGAACAACAACCACATTGGCCAACCATCTCGGATACTTGACCTCTCTAATCATACCTGCTCGGAGTAATTTCTCTACCTCCTCCTGGATAATGGCATTTCTTTCTGGTGCAAATTTCCTCCTCTTTTGATGGATTGGTTTGAAGGACCTATCAATGCCAAGTTTATGAGTGATTATATCTTTAGATATACCTGTCATGTCTTCGTGTTTCCATGCAAAGGTAGTCTTTCTCCTTTTGAGGAAGGATATGAGGTCTTCCTTTATTTCGCCAAGGATCCCTGATCCTATATAAACTTTAGATTCATGATCATCAGGATCCATAAGGATTTCTACCACATCCTGTTCTCTTGCCTCCAAGACATCCCTTGGAGGATGCTTTAATTGCTATTGCTCCCTTGACTTTGAGGCCGGTTTCATTGATGAGGTGTAGCAGTTCTTAGCTTCTTGCTGATCACTATCAATCTTCACTATTCCCCAAGGACTAGGAAGCTTCACACATTGATGATAAGTGGATGGGACTGCCTTCATGTCATGTATCCAAGGCCTGCCAAGGATAACATTACAACAAGATAAACAGTCAATAACACAAAATTTTTGGTAAGAATGTAGGCCTTCGATATAGATTGGGAGTTTAATGTCCCCCAGAGTATTCTTAGTCTCTCCACTGAATCCCACGAGCACAAAGGATCTTGGTATGATATCGGATTCAGGAATATTCATCTTCTTGAGGACATCAAGCTGGATAATGTTCACAGAGCTTCCTCTGTCTATAAGGATCCAGCGAACAAAATGGTTAGAAATAAAAAGAGTAATAACCAAACCATCGTGATGAGGATCCTGAATGTCAACACGATCATCCTCATCAAAAGTTATAACTTTTCCTTCAGAGACACTGGATATTCGAATGGGTCTATCTCCATTATCCATCTTGGTTTCCTTTGCATGTCTTTTAGCTGCAGAGAAGGATGTCCCACAAATGTCTGATCCTCCAGAAATAAAGTTTATAACTTGTGCATCTGCTGGAGGGGCTGGAGCTTTCTCTGGGATCCTTTCAGGATCATGAGTCCTTAACTTCTTTCTCCCCAATAATTCTTTCAAGTGCCCCTTGCTCAACAAGTATCCAATTTCTTTTCTCAGTGCGATGCATTCTTCTGTGAGATGCCCAAAATCTTCATGATATGCACACCACTTTGACTTATCTTTGGTTGCAGCTGGTCTGTCATTTTTCCTGGGCCATCTAGCTTTATCACCTAAATTCTGCATCGCAAGGATTAGTTCATTGTTATCAACAGAAAAACAATATTCAGAAATTGGAGGATAATCCTCATCATCCTCTTCTTGTTCAACAGCATGCACATTCTGGTTATCAGATTTGTTATAGGATCTGAACTTGTTGTTCTTGAGGATCCTTGCTTCTCTTGCTTTGAGGATCCTGCTAACCTCTCCCGGATCCTTTTGTCATCCTCTAGCCGGATGAACCTAAGGGCCCGGGTTCTTACCTCATCTAGATTCCTGCATGGTGTCATAACAAGGTCATCATAGAATAACGAATCCCTAAGCAATCCCATTTTAAAGGCTTCAACAGCCGTAGCTATATCCAGGTTAGGGATATCAAAGGATTCTTTACTAAATTTAGTGATATAATCCCTTAATGATTCATTATGACCTTGGGTTATCCTATACAGATCACTAGTTAAATGCTCAAATTTCCTACTACAAGAAAATTGGTTATTAAATAGGTTAACTAGATTAGCAAATGAGGTAATAGAGTAAGGGGGAAGACTTAGCAGCCATTTAAGAGCTGATCCAGTAAGAGTGGATCCAAATCCCTTGCATAGACATGCTTCCTTTAACCTTTCTGGGATGGGATTGATCTCCATCCTTTCCCTGTATTGTGCTATGTGTTCTTCAGGATCTGTTGAACCGTCATACAACTTCATAGTAGGCACATGGAACCTCTTTGGTATCTCAGCATCACAGATTGGTGGTGCAAAACGAGATATCTTGTGGCTCCCATCTGCAATCTCCGGGATAGGCTTGACCACTCCTGGGATACTTGATATCATATCCTTTAACTTTTGCAATTCTCTGGCCATGGCATGATTGATACCTGTATCCTGCATAAGGCCATGGTTAGTGGTATAAGAATTATTGAAAGTGTTACCTCCCATTGGATTCAAATTAGGAAGAGCGGATGTGAATCCATATTGTTGGGGCTCTGGAATGACCGATGGACCAGTAGAAGCAATGGTCTGCATTGGAATGAAATCTCCCTGATGGATATCGGAATTCCCTGATTGCAAACTCCTTAAGGATCCATGAAACTGAGAGGATCCTTGAACCTGTGAGGATCCTTGAAACTGAGAGGATCCTTGAACCTGTGAGGATCCTGGAACGTAGGAGGATCCTTGAACCTGAGAGGATCCTTGAAACTGAGAGGATCCTTGAACCTGTGAAGATCCTGGAACATAGGAGGATCCTTGAACCTGAGAGGATCCTTGGAACTGGGAGGATCCTTGGACCTGAGAGAACCCTTGAATCTGCTGCGCTCCTGAGTATCCTCCTGAGCTGGCGAAGGATCCTATATGCTGAGGATGGGATCCTACTGGTTGGAAGTGTAACCCTGAAGCCTGAGTCATTGCTGATGATCCATAATGCACTCCTTTTGGTCCTCCCACATATTGAACATCTGGAACCACTGAAGGCTGAGAAGTTATAACCGGAGTATCGAAATTCAAAGATCTGGGCATCAGTGGGGAATGATCCTCTGCCGATCTCTTCTGTTTCTTGATGTCTCCAATTTCTCTAAGAATCCTTTCATTGGTCTTATCCTGCTGCTGTATATGCTCATTCATCTGCAAAATCAGAGTAAACAAGTCACTAGTAGTGGGAGTATAAGAAGCAGAAGAAGTTGGAGGTTTTGAGAAAATGGGAGTTGGTTTCTTCTCGGCATTTTTCTGAGGTCCAGAAGGTGGTGGAGGCAATGGTGGAATGCCCTGGGATGAATTGACTGCAGACATCGCACTGGAGGTGTTCTTTGATGATGAAGCCATCTGCTTGGATGTAACGAACCGAAATGATCACAAAAATGAGAATTTCTTAGGAATGAAGCACCAATTGCCCCACGGTGGGCGCCAAACTGTTTTGGTCAAAAATCAGACGAGGATAATGCAACCAAACTCTTTGTTACGGGGTATGATGCTTGAATTGGTAAACAACAATGAGGATCACTATGAAATGAATTGCACAGGGGACACAAAGATTTATACGAGGAAAAAGCCCTTGATCAATGAATGATCTCCGGCATAAAAAACCTCGGGTGATGGAAACTACCGATCACCAACTCAAATTAAACAATAATCCTTTTACAACTTCGGATGATAGCGAGCTAAGTACAAGGATCACTATAGTGTATCGTGTAGAAATGTATGAAAAATGCTAAGTGTTTCGCCAAGAGCTGGTGAGTGCGGTTGTATGAGTGTGTGTCGCCAAGAATAGCCAAAAGTGTTGTCTAATTAGCTCGCTACCCCTTTTAAATTAGAAAATATCTAGCCTAACTAATTGTCCGCAAATGGTGCAAGTCCTCCACGACTCCACAACGTCCATTTCTGACCAAGCACGTGCGGAATAGACGTGGAATATTCTTCAGGAACGTTACCAAGACTAAGTCCAAGCTGGTATTCCTGCAAAACAATATCGAATTCAAAGCAGACAATCATTAGTATAAGGATCCATAGGATGATCCATGATCCTGATCCTGAAGCACTTCTGAGGATCACTAACTGACACAGAAGTAAGGATCACCAAGCAGGATAATAATTGAGGATCACGGGTCATTTAGAAATCCACCCCTAACAATTATTATTATTGTTAATATTTGTATTATTGTTATAATATAATTATTAATATATTTGTATTGTTGTTAGAATTCTTAATATTATTATTATTGTTAAAATTAAAATTATTATTATTGTTAAAATTATAATTATTAATATTTTTGTTAATATTATATTTGTAAAATTGTTAAAATATGTATATTGTTAAAGTATTATTAATATTATTATTGTTAGTAACGTAACTGTTTTTTAGCGTTTCATGTCTCTGATTGATCTTAAGAATTGGGTACACGCAACGACAAAGGAGAATGGTTACGTTATTGTGACCCGTCGATTGAAGAATATTGGTGGTAGTACTGGGATGGTATGGCTTGTGTGCGACCGTGGTGGTGAGCATCGTAGTAAAGGTAGTAAAGCTGGCAGCAAAAAAAATTGGTTGCCCATTTTCATTACTCGCGGTGCGGGACGTGACGAATGACACGTGGGAGTTAGTAGTGGACAACCCGAAACATAACAACGAACCTGCATAAAGTCTATTGGGCCACGCGTTTGTGCGAAGATTTACTGAATGCGAATATAAGCTGGTGGAGCAGCTGATAGCTGAAAACATGGAGTCACCGAACATTTTTCAAACCCTAAGAAAGTAGTACCCCCGACAGCTTCCATGTTTAGACTTACGTGAAAAATGCGGTTCAAAAAATTAGAGCATCACAGATGGATGGAAAGACTCCCATGCAGGTACTAAAAAACATGCTGCATGAAAACCAATTCATTTACGACACCCGGCAGGAACCCAAAACAGATGTCATAACAGAGATTTTCTTTGTTCATCCCCATTCAATTACTATGTCGCGTGCATTCCCGCACATGCTGTTGATCAACGCGACGTACAAAACAAACATCTACAACATGCCATTTGTCCAGGCTGTGGGTTTGACGTCGACCAACAAACATCGTGTGGGTGCTTGAAAGGACCAAGTCAATGTTGCATGAATGTATGATGCCGCGTGTGATAGTCACAGATAGAGAGCTAGCCCTAATTAACGTGTGTTCTAAAGTATTCCCGAGCACCTCTAGGTATCTATGTCGGTTTCACATCGAACAAAATATCTACAAGCAAGGGTTCAAGCGTACGTCTAGCGTCGAATCCATAACGAGTCAAAAATATATATTATTTTCATTTTTTAGTCAAAGTCGTCCATAACGAGCGTACAGCGGTAACGAGCGTCGAAACCGTAACGAGTCCAAAATATATAATATTTGTATTTTTTAGTCGAAGTCGTTCGTAAAGAGCGTACGTCCGTATCGCGCGTCGAATCCGGAACGAATCCAAAATCTATAATATTTGTATTTTATCTTCGAAGTCTGATTATTATTTACTAACTGGTCTCCTATGTGTAGGTATCTTCAAAGGCTGATCTCCTCTTCCATCACCGGTCGTGGGAAGAGTTGGGAGAGGTGTACGAGCGGTGACCTTTTGTTCCTTTATTGCCTCTTCTATAAGAGGTCGTGCGCTCTCGCACATGGGTTGGCGCAATACTTCGCCTCCGCATATAATCGACAGGAGCGCGAATTATTATACGGACGCGCCTACGTCACTGTGATAGCCATTTCTTTTGGCATTCACCTAGAGAGTGACCCGCGTTTACGCCCGGCGATATAGTCAAAGAGGTTGGGGATGAACACGCTATCTGGAATGAAGATTATCAAAAGGCTCCTACCTTACGGGAAGCGTTTTAAGGGTGCGGACGACCGGCCCTTCGTGCCGAAGCAGCTGCCGACACAGTTCGACCTGTTATATCCCCTAGCCATGCCGAAGGAGCTGGCAGAGCATGAGCCGGATATGTACATTCCGGACCTACCACAGCCGAGCGGACCACTCGGGGCGTCTCTGTTCCCACGACACATTGAGCCCGGTCCTGCCCAGGATTCGCGGCGTATCAGCGGCTACATCACGACGTTGACAGGCTGACATATGCGATGGAGTGGTTAGCTGAGGAGGCACAAGAGCGTCGACAGCGTGAGGGGTTACCTCCATGACCCTTCATTCCGGCTCCGGTATGGCATCAGTAGCAGCAGAAGGATCCGCTGCCATAGTATTTTGTCTTTTTTTATGTATTTAGTATTTAGTTATATTACATCTTTTGTTATCTATGTACAAACTTATGTTATATATATCAAACTTATGTTGTATATATATATCATATTCAGTCGTATTGAAACTGTATAGTATTTTAATTTAAACGATATAATACGGAAACAATACAATATATTCGAACCGTACCCGTGTATTTCAAAATAATTAACGTTATAAAATTTAAAATTGGTATAATATTTTAAGTTAAACGGTATAGTATGGAAACACAGTCAAATATAGTTGAACCGTACCCGAGTAACTCAAAATAATTTACGGTATAAAAATCTTAAACGGTATAATATTCGAACCGTACTGAGACGTATAATATTTTAAGTTAAACGGTATAGTATTGAAATATTCGAACCGTAACAGGATATTTCAAAATATTTAACAGTATAATATTTTAACGCTATAGTATTCGAACCATATAGTATTTTAATTTAAACGGTATAGTATTCAAACGATATAATATATTCGATCCGTACACGAGTATTTAAAAATAATTAACGGTATAATATTTAAACGTTTATCGTATTTGAACCGCGCTAAACTTAGTATAATGATTTAATTTAAACGATAACAATATAATATATTCGAACCATGCCGGAGTTTTTCAAAAAAAATTTAACGGTATATAATATTAACGGTTATATATTTTAAGCAATTTGACGTTGAAACCGGGTGAAAATTTATAACACAAATACACCAAACTAACAAAACAAAATTCAGATGGGTATATACGCTACGTATAGAGCTATACGCAGCGTATATAACCCCTAGTTATCTGTGCCTATGATTGCTGGACCAGTCTCTGAAATTCATGCAACCTATACGCTATTTATAGCTCTATACGTAGTGTATTAAAACCCTAAGTGTACAAATAGACAGCTCATGTGCCAATAGTCTGGGCCTTAATAAATTTACACAGCGTCACAGCCTATAACATTATTTAACCATCCTCATTGTTGAAGATCTCTTACAATTTGGCTGGTGTCTCGGTGTTGCATCGTTGCTTTGTTTCACTCCCATTTGGTTTTCTGCTTTAACTCCAATTTGAACCCTCTAGGTAACAATCATCATCTCATATTTTATCTGTTTACATGCTTAAAGCAGACACGTTAATTGCTTGTAAATCAGTGTTAATATATCTGTGATGAAAAAAAAAACTAGATAACTAACCATAAAAGCATAAAATGGAGTTTTATTTTAATCTACCTCCGGTTTGTACCCAGTGGCGGATTCAGGAATTTTTCCATGTGGTGCGGAACATTTTTAAAAATTTTAGGCCCCTAGGTATATAAGTAAAAAAATCAGTACGTATCGGGTCGGGTCGGGTCATGTCATGTAAAACAATCGGTTCGTATCGGCCCCTAGGTATATAAGTAAAAGAAATCGCGCCATAACGTCCATACTCATGGTTCCCATCACAAACAAATGGATCTATAAGTTAATCGCTCCATAACACAATGTTACAATTTTAATTTTCAACTAGAGTAAATTACAAGTTTTGTCCTTTATGTTTGCATCAAATTTCAGGCGCTGTCCTTTACCTTTAAAATTGTCAGGCGGTGTCCTTTACGTTTCAAAATCTTGCAAGTTTTGTCCTTTAGCCCAAACCAGGTTAGAATTCTCAGTTAAATTAAGGCATGTGCAGGGCACATGAGGGTATATTTGTCATTTCACCTTCACAGGGGTTATTTTTGTAAAGAACTTTTATTAAAGGGTCATTTTGTACAAAACTTAAAAATAAAACACTATAAACACAAACTCTCTCTCTTTCTTCTCTAATTTGAAACCGCTCATTCTGTCTCCTCTCTCTCTCTCTCTCTAAAAACAGATGGAAACAACAGATGGAGGTGGCTTTTGTGGGCGATTGAAGGTGGTGTGTGGCGGTGGTGAGTTAGGGGCGACGGGTTAGGTGCGGCGATGGGTTAGGTGCGGTGGTGGAGGTGGTGTTAGGTGCGGCGGTGGGTTTGGTGCGGCGGTGGAGGTGGTGTTAGGTGCGGTGGTTTTTAGAGTTTAATTTTGGGTTTTTGATTCTGAAACAGGTGTATTGATGAACAGGTTCTGAAGTGGTTATGTTAGGGTTTTTAGAGTTTAATTTTGGGGTTTAACTCAGAAAGATGATGAACAGGGGTGGATGGTGGTTAATTGGGTGGTGATGGTGGTTCTGATGTGTGGGAGTGGTACGGTGGTGGTTGTGGTTGACGGGAATGGTGGTGATGGGTGGTGAATACCATCTGGGATCGAACTCCATTCACCAGCCATCAACGAACTAACAGAAACCATCCGTCATCTTCTCCGGCGAGATCTGTATGTACAGATTTCAATATCAGATCTATTCAGATCTATCCACATGGGTTTTCTCTTTCCCTCTTCCTCATTCTTGAATCTTGGTTGATGATGATTGTAAAGCGATAATTTTTATGGGTTTAGGTTAAAATCCATGGAAACCCAGATGGGTTTAGGTGTGATTTATTGCGATTTGAACTGGATATGTGTTAATATTGAATATTATAATAGTTTGAATATTGAACTGGGTATGCGTTAATATTGAGTATTGAATGGGGTTATAAAAGATGTAATTGGGAATATATATATCTTGTTTCTTGAATTTTATGGAATGAAATCAGGGTTTGTTATAGTGAAATTTGTTATTTTAATTGGGAATATATAATGTTTGAACAACGAGTTGTGAAATCGGGGTTTGTTATAATGTTTGAATATTGAGTATTGACAGTGGTAACAGGTGGTGGAAGTGGGTGGTTGGCGGGTGGCGGTGGTGGGTTGATGGTGGTGGTGCGTTGGCAGGTGGTGGTGGTAGTGGTAGAGAGAGAGAGGGTTATGGATATAATAATATAATAATAATGAATGAGGGCATGTCTTGTTATAATTAAAGGGGGACAGACAAGTGGGATGTGCAATGACCATTTTACCCTCATGTGCCCTGCACATGCCTTAATTTAACTGAGAATTCTAACCTGGTTTGGGTTAAAGGACAAAACTTGCAAGATTTTGAAACGTAAAGGACACCGCCTGACAATTTTAAAGGTAAAGGACAGCGCCTGAAATTTGATGCAAACATAAAGGACAAAACTTGTAATTTACTCTTTCAACTATTCAAGCCCTAGAAATCGTGTGTAATCACCCTAAAAATCATCTAAACAACATAATCACCCTAAAAATCATCTAAAAACCATAAACAACGTCAAAACACACGAAACTTCAAACCTATTTAAGAATTTTATTACCCTTTTCCTCCTATAATATTAACTAAAATCATCAAAAAACATAAAAACTTACCCTTTATCGGATTCCGGTTTGTTTGGTGTCGGACGGCGGTGGTTCGCGGCTGCTGATAAGGTGCTGTTGTGCCTGTTGCTGTGTTCGCTGATCGCTGGCAGGAGACGACGCAAGAGTGGGAGGGCGGGAGAAATTCTAAGGGACTATTAGGCGTATTTTAATTGTTATAGTTTGAACTTAGGTTGGGTTTGGTTAATGGGCTAGGAAATAGTGGGTTAAGGTATTGGATATTTGGGTTAAGTTGGGTAGTATAAGTTTATATAATTTAGCTAGTTTTTAAAAAAGTCTGAGTTTACTAAAAAAAAATTTAAAATATAAATCGAAAACATTTTTTTACCTCAGGTGTGCGGACGAAAAATTCCAAGTGGTGCGGACGGGATTTTTGACAGAAAATAGCATTAATTTTTTTTCCGGGGGTGCGCCCGCCCTCCTTGGGCTGGGGTGGGTCTGCCCCTGTTGTATCGTCGTAATGACCTCCTTCACGGTTCTTGTTGACGAAATACAACCATGCCGCCTTTTGAGCTCATCACTGTCATGACCAGTATGGTGGCCATGTGATGGTCATAATACATTAAGCGATGCCACTAGTGGCGGACTCATGAATTTTTTTCAAGGGGTGCGAATTTTTTTTAAAGGTTTTAGGGCCCTACTATATAAAAAAAAATCGGTTCATAGCGGGTCAGATCAGGTCATGTAAAACAAAACAACATCAAACTAAATTTATATAATCATCAAAAGCAAGCAAACGTCATTACGAAGACATTTAAAGTTATGCCTTACGGGTTTTCATTTTATGAAATGTATCCAAAATATCATATAGAGAGACCTTACTAAACAATCAACCCCTACTTTTACTTGATTCTAATAACATAAATAAACAAGGATTCAAATAAAACACTATAATCAATAATAAAAAAACATCAACAAACATACAAACAGCAACCCTTAACTACTTCCCTAGATCTCTAATTATCCTAAACATTCAATAAAACAATAAAAAAACCCTACATAAAACATACCTTACTCGTTTAACAAGATAATTCTGGCGAAAAACGGACCGGTGGTTGTCGCAGCCCCCGACCCCTACCCCAGGAGCGGGTGCCGCGTGCGCGGTATCAGGGGTATCGGTGTTTATTAATTTGGCAGCGGAATACATCAGGACCGTAGTTAGGAAATATTTTTTATCAGAGTAAAACACCAAACTTTTATAATAATAATTCCTTGGGATAAAAACCCAAGTTCATTTGACAATACATTTATAGGGATAAACTCTATTTATTGAAAACAAAAACTTCTTTTTATTTAGATAACTTTTATAGCCACTTTTCCAAGCTTTCAGTGCTCTCCAGCTGACTTCTATTTGGCTTTCACATTGTGTTACCTGAAACGCGTTTTAAAAACATTTTATCAGCAAAAAATACTGGCGAGTGCATCGCAGTTTAATCAAAACAATTTTTATCTTTACAATATTGAGAGCGATTACAATGTTTTTATCTATCCAATTACCACCCACGGTACTGTCAATCCTGACATGTGGTCATGCTACTACTCACAGTGTAGTAACAAGGTATGTATACAAAACCCCAACATACCGACAATAATTGTAGAATACATAGACTCAATCACTGTTATCATAATTTAAAACAATTGAGGTTTTGGTAAACAGTTTGGTAGAAAAAGAGAATGACTCAGATTGTTGACTTAGGTAATACTAAAGCTTCCTGGTAATTCTCATGTTATTATCTATTAAAATTAAACAATGCACACGTGTTAGTAAAATAACCCAAATCACATTGACCGTACAACTTGAGACAGAATTTCAATGACTGAGCCGGGCAGAGCCGACATGCATTACGGAATCCTAAATCAATCCGGTGTACACACGAGACAGAACTCCAACAACTGAGTCGAGCAGAGCCATGCCATGCGTTACAGAGCCCTAAATCGATCGTGTAGGGTAACAACAGGGTTATAATACTTACAAGGAGGCAGAGCTTAGCTTTATAGTGGGTATTATGCCCGGGTATTATATTTGTTATTCAGAAGTTTGAGAGAGAATATAGAAATGAACAGTTGAACAAATGAGCCTAAGCCCTCCTTTTATAGGCTGGTCGAGCACTCCGTCGCGCACCGCGTCCAAGTACGCTTCGGCCGTCGCGGGCCACGAGAGGCCATGTAACACCTCGTAAAATCACGACCAATATTATGAAGACACGTGTCATGGACTTTAAACGTATAATGATTTGATCTAGAGGGACTGAAATTGTCAAACAATGTAAATATATGAATAAAGGGATCCAAAGTGTCAACATGCCATTCTTGTGCCTCTGATTGACCTCACACGACATTCGTATTCTTTAACGAATAATTTATCGAACATTAGAAGTCGTTTGTGTTAAAAATTGGGATCTTATGAAACATAGGGGTTAAAAGTGTCAACATGTTGAAAGTAATATCTGAATGACCTTTTAACGATCCCAAAAACATTGTGATAATCTATTTTGATCCCAAGAATAACGAATATTAAATTCATGAAGTTTTGACGCCCATAAATAATCAAAGTGATAATTACAAGTAATAAGGGTTAAATGCGTTAATATTGCATTTCAAGACCATTCGGGTGACCTCGTAACTAACCGAAGGCTTATGGATAAATGTTTAAAGACTCAAGGCCCTTAAAAGTCAAATTTGGGGGTTAAAAGTGCAATAAACGAAAGTTAAAACTAGTTGACAAGGACCAGGGACCAAAGTTGCAATATTTGAAAGATGGGTGCCGGAGCTGACCCTCACGCGGGCCGCGTAGGCCATAAGGCAAGTCTTACGCGGGCCGCGTAAGACTGCCAGGTGCAGAAAATTTGGACAGTTGCCTGTACAGCAGGTTGCACCGCCTTTGCATGGTGGTTTTCGAATTCAGGGACTGTACCAATGGTTTTTCATGCATAGGGGATACCTGGGATGATCGGGAATCAATCTTAGACTTATGTGGAGTGATCTTGTGATGTTTTTTTGGCTATATAAAGAACTCTTGTTTGCAAGTTCATGTGCTCATTCACAAAATCTTTCACAACTCACTCTCTGGACTTAAAGCAAGTTTCCTTCAACTCCTA
>JARYGA010002090.1:0-20791 GCA_030545235.1 Helianthus tuberosus
AACTGTTGGGATTGAACCCTACCAGAGGAACAGATAATAAAAGCCAAAACCGGATCATGACAGTGGATTCACAATAAGCAGCAGTTTACACTAAGTCTTCTCCCTTGAAGGTGATTATAACATCTGATGGTCTTACATCCACTGCCCGGATACAACTGCTGCTGTTCTTCTAACTACTGATGAAGCCAGAAAACTGCTGAGAACTAAGCACTGCTGGTACAATCTACTGATGACAAAGCACTGCCCAATCAAGGACTGATCAACCTTGAGGAAAGCACTGACATAAAGAGAGAGCAGTAGTTTAGTGTATCATCTGTTTCATATATAGTTAGTTGTTATGATTAGCAGTGTTTGTATAAGAACAGTAGATACAGGTTGTTAGGCTGTTAGACGTCGCTTTCATGGTGACGTCAGCTGAGATGCCTCAATGGTTTGGATTGTCTATAAATGGAACAGTACTCTTTACTGTTACATTTGATCGTTTTGAGAGAGTTCTTCTCCTCAATTCAATCCTTTCATCTTGTGCAATCCAACCTTGGAGTATCAGGTTGAGGGGGAGTTTAGTTTGTAAGCATGCTTGTAATCTTTTGAATTGCTTTGTAACCTTTTGATTGATGAAAAGCTTTTGTTTATCTAAACTATTTTTCTTCCTTGATTGTGTTTACAAAGTTTGTTATTCATTTGCGCTGCACTTTACATTGTTTCATATTCATTCATGGTTCAAATCATACAAACAAACACAATCGTGAGAGCCTCCGATCCTAACAATTGGTATCAGAGCCAAGACAGTCAAATTCGATCTAACAATCAATTTGACATAACAGTTCGGCTCAAAATTCATTGATACTAAGGTTGGGCGCATTTAGTTGAAAAACAGAGTGCCGAGAAAACCATGCTCAAAGTGGTTATTCAAAAACTCTGTAAATCAATCAAGATGTCATATGACACACAAATCTCACACAACAAGTGATTTCATGCACAAGACACTCATGGTTTTAGATCTGAAAACATATTTGTTAAACTATGGGATTATTTTTTATTTTCGAAATTGATTTCAACTGTTGATATGAAATTTGTGATGTTATCATTATGGTTAAATGCTAAGGTATGAACCTCAGATTAACAAAAATCTATGTTCATAAAACATTAGTGTTTTTGCTAACGTAAAAAGAGGGAAATTAAAACTTTAGTCATTAGATCTTATGTGTTGAAAACAGGTTGAGATTATCAAAAGGAACAAATTATCTCTGTTGAAATACATTAAGAAAACAGTAGTCAAGATAGTCCATATCATATGTAACGTGAGATTGGTCAAATATTTGTATAAATATCGCTAAACCGCTTTAAACATTACTGCAAAATGATTCTGGATTAAAGTATTCCTTCAATAGAAACCTCCCAGTAAGTATTTCATTACTTATGAATGGGAAGGGTAAAAAGGGAAGAAGAAAATTCACAGAAAACGCAGAAGTGTGTTTATCTCAAAACTTTTGAAGTCAGAAGAAAAGAGTATAAACATAAAACACTTTAGAGTCAAAAGTTGGGGTAAAAATGGTCTTCAAAGCAACTGTATGCAGTCATTGGTTCAGGAAAAAGGTTCAGGTAACCATGGTATTTCCAGTGAATAAGCTTTCAAAAGGACTAGACAAATTTTCAGAATCATCACATAGTAACAAAATCTACATCAGGGTTTCGAAAACTTATGTGATCTTGTGTCCTCTTGTTTGCAATCAACTGACAAGAAAATGGTACCAAACAGTGGTCAAAATATATTCAAAATTTCCTACCACTGCTATCAAACCACTGACCATTTTCATAAACTTGAGAATGATATGATTACATGT
This sequence comes from Helianthus tuberosus, assembly GCA_030545235.1. Classification (NCBI taxonomy): domain Eukaryota; kingdom Viridiplantae; phylum Streptophyta; class Magnoliopsida; order Asterales; family Asteraceae; genus Helianthus; species Helianthus tuberosus. The sequence goes on from JARYGA010002090.1 coordinate 1,845, forward strand.
TTTATTGTATATATACCAGATCCTTTTGATGCCGTTCTCAGAAAAGCCTTTAACCATTTTTTTTCAAAGGTTTTTCTCAAATAACCAGGATATATTATTCGTTTTTTTAAAGAATAATATATTTTGAACTATTACTTATTTTTGTTGGCAATGGTTGCTGTAATCTCTTAGGATATAGTACCTTATTTTTGTTGGTATTATTGTCCTCATAAATGGGTCAAAAGGATATAGTACATACGTCAAGGTCATGTCATTTCTCAGGCTTGTTCTAAAATTCTTATCAAAGGTTGGTTGTCAAACAGTGTTTAAACTACTGGGGCACTCATGTTTTAACTTGATATTAAACGCAAATGACTTGCCCTTGCAAAAAAGTTCTTATCATTTGGGGTACTAAACCACTGTCAAGGAGTTGTAAAAGCTTCAACATGTGTAATTGACATGTGGCAAAACCCTGAATGCAAATCCTCAAAACCGTTGCTGACATACTGATCTTTCAAATCACTACCAATATATTACCCCTAACCACTGTTTTCTTCAAACTTCTGTTTCCTAATTACTATCCACTGCTAAAAGTCAACCACTGACTCTTCATTTTGCTTGGCAAGCACTGATGCTCAAAATTAGTGTCTTATCCACTGATATACTATCCACTGATAGTAAAAATCTTCCACTGTTATCACTTTATTACCGTTGTAACTACTGATGCTTGGTACATCAGTGGCTCTCAAAACAACTGTCCTCCATTCTTCATCCATATCATCAGAGGTTGACACGTGGTCAGTTTTTAGCCTTCAGATCATAATAACCGCTGCCACATCAGCGATCACTTTTTCCCTTAATAAAACCCTGATCAAAACCCCCAAACAGGGTTTTACACTGTCGAATTGAATTCCAAAATTCTCTTCTCAAAGCAGTTTCTAACCTTTCCTCCCAAATCACTCTCCGATCCTTCTTCATCAAAATGACGAAGTCAAAATCAAAATCTAAATCAAAATCAACACCATCTTCCAAAGAGGTCGATCAAACGGCCGTTGAATCCATTGAGATACCATACAAATCCCCTCACAACTATTTGGGTTTACTTACAAAACCCTCAAACAACCACACCTTCGATTCCATCATCGACACACTGTCTGAATCAAAGTACAAAACTTTGTTGTTAGCAGTTATTTGCAAACCCAGAGAGAGTTCTGGAAAAAGGCGACGCTTGAAAAACAAGACGATAAAGTCATAACCATTAACTCCTCGATACAGGGTAAAGTGATTCAAATCACTCCACAATCAATCTCAGAAGTCTTCAAACTCGATGATCAGAAAGGTAAAACTTCCTTTGACAAAAACGAGTTAAAAGCTGATTTTCTGAAAAGGGGATATGCAGAACAATCAAAGGTAGATACCTTACAAAAAGGTTATTTCCCATCTGCACCCAGATTTTTATTCCACACACTTTTGTCGTGTGTTTCTAATAAAACAACAGCGTTTAACGAAATACCATTGAAGATTCAATGCCTGGGTTACGCTATTTTGAATAATAAAGACTACAACTACTCCCAGGAGATCTTCAATGACTTGGTAAAAAATGTTGAGAGTAAAGCATTCTTACTTTTTCCAAGGTTTCTAAGCTATTATTTTAAACAAAAATTTGAAAAAGAAAATGAAAATTTGCTCAAACAAGGTTTTTATTTTCAAATAAAAAGTTTAACACCTGAAACATTCACTAGAATGTTGGCACCAATAAAAACAAAAGTAGAGGTGTCTGAGCAGAATTTAGCAGTTACCACTGCTCCTCAGACATCTGCTGCTGAGCCCACTGCTCCAGGTGATCATAGCAGCACTACCACTGCTTTGAAACCCACACCTGCCACCACCAAAAAGACCAAAAGAAAATCTTACAAAAAGCCCACCAAACCCAAGAAAAAGGCAACTCTGGAAGATGAGATCCCAGAGCAACTGCCTGTGACAACACAAATGTCACTAGAAACCACAGTTGCTACTTCCTCACAGTAGTTGGTACAAAGATCTCCACCCTTACCTCAAACTCCTCACAAAAGGATCAGGTTGTAATCACAGGGACCCCACAATATGAAGCTCTGGACCCAATCGGATCCATCTTCCTCAGTCCTGATCCCAAGGACATGTCTCTTTCAACTCCCATACCCTCACTAATAATATTACCACAAACCATGCTACCCTTGTTGCATGCAGTTGATATAGCTCAGACATAAACCAGTTCCTCTCTATCACCTGTCACTGAGAGTATACTCCCACAAGTGACTGGGTCTGATGGTACTACCCCTGCTATCCCAGCAACAATTGAGGAGGTTACACCCCCTGAGTTACAAGTAACTCTCGGAGGTAGTTCAAGTGGAGCAGCAACTACAACTGATGGATCAACAGATCTTCAGTTGGACAGTTGTTTCATTAATAAGACTCCCTTGAAGGCAATTTCTTCAATAGCACCTCTGATAACCACCAGTGAGTTTGTTATGCCCACTGGTACCTTTACAAGGTTAACAAGTGCTGAAGGAAGAAGCCCCCAGTACCAAGAACAAGGGGCATCAATGAGTGATTTTTGGGACTCAGTTCCTAAGTCACACATTGATACAACCACTACAGGTGGGGATTCAGATGATCCCATTAAAGTGGGTGATGATTCAAAATACCAGGAATTGACGGGAAGAGTTGAAAAACTGGAAACCTCAGTTGCTGAAATAAAGGATATGGTGCAAGAGATTCTGAAAGCTCAAAAAGCACAATCCATTGCTGTTCCACCTCAAGCACCTGCTCCACCACAAGCATTTGATGCAAATGAGCTCTGGAATATTTTTCAGCCATTACTTGAGAAACAAAAACAGATGGCTGATCAGCAGCATGAAATACATGTGAAAATGCTGACAAACATGGTGGAGTCAAGATTTAAAGATACTCAAGCAGACATCAAGGCTATAAAGGCCAACATACAAAAGACTGCCCATGGTGAAAAAGTTCCTTCAACCATCTTCTTCATGGATAAACCCCTTCCAGATAATGCCAAAAAGGGGGAGAAAATCCAGTTGAAGAAAAAGGGAATTGAAGTTGGCCTGTATATTGAACCAGAACAAGAAAAACAGCCATCTAAATCCTCAACAGGGTCAAAATCTCAAACCACAAAATCTCATATCTCCATCCAAACAGCTGATACACCAGTAGTTACAAAAACTGCTGTCAGTAGCCAAACAGCTGTCATCTCATCAACACACACCACCACAACCACTGCTCTACCACCATCATCATCTACAATCATATTACAACCATTGCCTCCTGCCATAAAGCAGAAGACAGCAAATGTTACAAAATCTGCTGTAATGACAACAGTGGTTGAGACACCAGTTGTTTCAACAACTGTTTGTCAGACACTTTCCACCATTCAAACCACTGATCCCCCAACGACATCATCAGCCTCTCCTACAATAAAAAGGAGAAGGGTTTTCATTCCTGATGATGAGTCACCACCACCATCAAAAACCACTTCACCACCTTCATCCCCTGCTCAAAAGCAGAAGACATCTACTGACACATCAGTAGTTGTAATGACAACAGAGGTTGAAATACCAGCTGTTAGTCCATCCACCACTGCTCTCATCACTCCTACCTCACAACCAAAACTCTCTACATCAGTAAAGCTTCACAAAAGAAAAAGAGAAACAACTCATCCTACTGATGAAAAGTATGATCCTGTTGCTGCTAAATATCCACTGGAACTAGAAGCTGTGAAAAAAGAGATGAGACAATTTTACACTGAGGATGATCCTTCAAAAAGAAGATTTCCTTCTCTCATAGGTTTTGTAGTTCCAGAAGACATGGATGAATATCTTGAGATGTAAGCAAGGCAAGCAAAGATCAGAGCTAAGCTTGAATGCAAAGATCAAGGTGTTGAAGCCATTGCTGAAAAATTGGAATTTTTACTCTCAAAAGTCAAGCTGATGGAAGACTATGCACAAGATCTGATCAAAGAAAAGACAGATCAACGAAAAACAATGAGAAAAGAATATCTTGCATATATAATGAATGAAAAATTCTATCAAGCTGAAGAAAACCAATTTGAAGAATGGCCACTGGTTGCCTTGAAGAATGAAGCAAACAGGAATGAAAGGGTTAAAAATAATCCAAGCAAGAAGAAGACAGCTCCAAATTGGAACAAGTACAAAAAGCTAATTGCTGATCTTACTTCTGAGTACAAAAGGAAGAAACAGGAATTGGTGGATGCAAAAGTGGACACTGCCAATGCCATATCAAAATGGTCAAAGCAGCATATTGATGAAGCTTATGAACGGCTGAAGAAAAGAAAGATAACAGTCTCAGGCACTTCTAAAAGGCCAGACTAGAACAAGATAGAACAACAGCTGGATGCTCTCAAAACACTGATCACATCAAAAGTTAGCCCGAGCCTTGTGATAAACCAAGAGAAAGGGAAACTGCTGACCAGTGAAGAAGAAAAAGAAAAGGAAGCTGAGTACTTCACAGAAGCCATCAAGAAAATGGGTCTAAAAGAAGATAGTTCAGTGAGCCTTCAAAACCTTTTCAAAAAGGCACTAACCAAACCTGCATCACCAAACATTTCAGCAGATATCTCAGACAGTGAGCTTGATCAACAAAAGACACAAGAGCAAATTGACAAAGAAGTTGCAAAAGATATAGCTGCAGCAAATGAAGTCATAGAAGAAGCTTTCAAAAGAATGTCTGAGGTTCAGGATACTGCTGTAAAATTTTTCTCAAGGACAAAATCTCAAAGCTCATCAGAAAATAAATCTCTCCCAAGAAACCTATTGGGTTCAAAAGTACTAAAGTGGATGTCTGATCAAAAGACCCACGTATTGACCCTGGTCAGATCCAATGGCGAAGTGAAGTACATATCAAGGAAAGGAGCACTAGGCCTTAGTGTTGAAGATTTGCAGGATCTCCTTGAACTTTCACTATGCAGGGATGAGGATGACACAAGTTCCAAAGAATTTGAAGAAGAATTTAAAAGACATGCAAGGGAACTACTGATGAGGAATAAAGATCCATAATAATGAAGGGTTTTGGCATTATCTGTTCCAGGGGGAGATTGTTGGGATTGAACCCTACCAGAGGAACAGATAATGAAAGCCAAAACCGGATTATGACAGTGGATTGACAATAAGCAGCAGTTTACACTAAGTCTTCTCCCTTGAAGGTGATTATAACATCTGATGGTCTTACATCCACTGCCCGGATACAACTGCTGCTGTTCTTCTAACTACTGATGAAGCCAGAAAACTGCTGAGAACTAAGCACTGCTGGTACAATCTACTGATGACAAAGCACTGCCTAATCAAGGACTGATCAACCTTGAGGAAAACACTGGCATAAAGAGAGAGCAGTAGTTTAGTGTATCATCTGTTTCATATATAGTCAGTTGTTATGATTAGCAGTGTTTGTATAAGAACAGTAGATACAGGTTGTTAGGCTGTTAGACGTCGCTTTCATGGTGACGTCAGCTGAGATGCCTCAGCGGTTTGGATTGTCTATAAATGGAACAGTACTCTGTACAGTTACATTTGATCGTTTTGAGAGAGTTCTTCTCCTCAATCCAATCCTTTCATCTTGTGCAATCCAACCTTGGAGTATCAGGCTAAGGGGGAGTTTAGTTTGTAAACATGCTTGTAATCTTTTGAATTGCTTTGTAACCTTTTGATTGATGAAAAGCTTTTGTTTATCTAAACTATTTTTCTTCCTTGATTGTGTTTACAAAGTTTGTTATTCATTTCTGCTGCACTTTACATTGTTTCATATTCATTCATGGTTCAAATCATACAAACAAACACAATCGTGAGAGCCTCCGATCCTAACACAAACAAACCATCTCCACCTTCTTCTTTAGAATCTGACCTCTTCTTCATTTCTTTTAAATTCAAGGCAGACAAGACATCTTCCATAGATAGAGAATCTCTACCATACATCAATGTATCCACAAAGTGTTCATATGATGATGGCAGAGAAGTGAGAAATATTATGGCCTGATCTTCATCATCCAACACCACCCCTATGTTTTCAAGCTCCAAGATCAACTTGTTGAATTCATCTGTATGATCTTCAAGACTCTTTCCTGAAGACATGTGAAATATGTATAGCCTCTTCTTCAAGTACAACCGATTTGCCAAAGATTTAGTCATATACAATGACTCCAACTTTGCCCAAATCCCTGCAGCAGATGTCTCCTTTGATACTTCATGAAGAACTCGATCACCAAGACTCAATATAATCGCACTATTAGCCTTCTCGAGCATATCCTTCTTTTCTTTATCAGATAATCCTTTAGGAAGTTTATCTTCTCCTTTCAGCACATCTATAACACCATTATGAACCAGAAGAGCCCTCATCTTCACACGCCATAGACTGAAATCATTCTTCCCATCGAATTTCTCCAATTCAAACTTCTTTGACACCATCTTTGATCTCTGATTGCGGAATTGAACGTCAATTTCTTTGAATCGATCCACCAATGGCTCCGATACCACTTGTTAGAGAAACAACCAAAAATTGAACCCAGAGAAAAAAATCAAACCAACGAATATTATTGAATTGAATCGAAAATGAAGTACAAGAAAGAAATTACAACGAAAATTGAAAACAATGAACTACTTACAAACTAATACAAACCCACTATTTATACTAAGAGCTCCAAATTCAGTTACAACAGACCATTGTAAGAATTTCCACAAACACCCCTTGATCTTACAAGAAAGTAAGAATCAGACCTTGAACCCTAAACACTGCTCTTCAACTAACTGAACATTGATCTTAATCAACTGTTTTCCTACCCACTGATTACTCACTACAGCAGTAGTCGTACTCCATCAGTTGTTCATCACCAGTTGCTAGCCATCAGAGTTTTCCAATCACAAACAGTGCTTTACAAGGCTTTATCAGTTATTTTCCTTAGTACCAAACACGGTGGTTTGCTTTATTTATTATTCTAAACTCACCAGTGGTTACAACTAAAATGTTACTTTTCTCTACAACTAGGATGGCACCCATGCTGAAGATCTTTGTGTTTGATTAACTCTTCTTTCGTTCTCTATTAGAGTTATGAAAACTAGGGTGAAAGTTGTTGGTATTTATAAGAGGTCTTGCTTGCTGAGGAAGACTTTCTCTAATGTGTTCATACTCAACAATGAAAGAAGACTTGGTCTTCTAGCAAAAGCTTATTTGGTTAACCACCACTTGCACCAATAAGTAAATGCCCATTTGTAAACCCCCACTTGCACCAAGAATTAATACAGATTTAAACAGCTTGGTGCTCCATACAAAGAGCGGATTTTTTTTTTGTGAAATCATCATTTCATGTTCGATCCATTTTCTTTCGCAAAACATATAGCAAAAAGGTTGCAATATTAAAAAATGTTTTGACCCCCAAAGGTGTGTACTCATGATTGATTATATATATCCAACTTAAAACACCTTACTGTAACACTTTTTTTATAGACCCAAGTCCATGAAAAATAACCCCAGCCCAAGTGTATTTCGTGATGTGTGAACGGCCCATGAAGTGTGAGACAGGACAACAAGCCCACGAAAACAAAGTCCAAAACTATGTTTCTCAGCCCAACATATAAACCCCACGAAAAACTTTAACAGGCCCAATTCAATAATAGAAGGTGCTGGCCCAAAGAATTAATCTTAGTGAATATTGTGCAACCCACTAATAATTTCCAACTTCCAAGTTATAGATCCACAAAGAATGTTTAAGAGACCAGACCTAACCAACGAAAAAAAATTGTTGGATTTTCGTTAAGTATAAAAAGGAAGGTCCAATCCCAAATAACAACCTGGCCCAAAGGGAGTTCACGGAAAAGTGAGATTTTTCGTGAATAAGAGAACGTTTCAACACTGGTCCAATATTATAAGCCCAAAGCCCAAATCATATAGGTATTTCGTGAGAGCCACTTTTCACAGAACATGAGAAAACAAAAAAAATGTGGAAATTGTAAGGTAAGCTTTTCGTGAGAATATGTATTTCTCTCAATAGGACAAAACACTTGGTTTTTTGTTGACCAAAGATAATTTATGTTGACTTTAACTAATGTTTTTTTCTTTTTTTTTGAAAACAAACTCCAATCCACAAAAAAGAAACCAGACGAAGAATATCTTTCGTGAGAGAGTGATATGAAGAAAAGACAAAGGGTTTTTCGTTGACCTAAATTATTTTTTGTTGGCTCAGGAGTTTCATGAAACAAGTTCTTCTCCGAATAAGACAAAAAGGCAGGTTATTCGTTGACCTTAAAAGTATTTTTCGTTGAAAACAGTTTTTCGCAGCTATGGGAAATCGAAAAGGTTGGTGAAAGTTGGTGAACAAATGGATAAGGTTTTACAGAAAAGTTTGAACCTCATATTCTGCGGTTAAAACACTTCACCGGAAAACTTTCCGAACAATATTTTGCCAAAATTTTTAAGAAAAACTAAATTTCTTCAAGAGTTTTTCGAGGTTTTTATGGAAATTTTTAACAAACAAACAGGTTTTTCAGAGATTTAACCCATTTTAAATTTAAAACAAACAAACTTTCTGAAAAATCTTCAAGAAAAATGTTTGAAAACTCGACACATTGCTTGGTTTCAACAAGGATAAGAGCCTAGGTTCTGTTACCACTTGCAGGTGGTCCACTAGAGGAGGATCTAGAACATCTATTGTAACAACTGTGCTTGTAATCACTATGAACAGTTCTGTTATCAATAAAACAATGTTATTTGATCCCAATGTTTGTTTGATTGTGTTTTACATTTTTCATGTTTTGACTTTTATGTAATTTCAAACTCTACATCGCTTTCTGGAGAGTTATACGCAAACTAGTGCGTAAACGTACTCAGTTTAATGCGATAAATACTCCGGAACATCAACATATACTCAACATACCTTAAATAACCTTTACATAACTTAGAAATAAGTTTTGAAGGCTTTGGTATGGCAAAAACAAGTTAATTCGCTTACAGGGACTAAATATGACAAACTGCGAAAGTATGTCAATTTGAACTGTAACGAACATTCCGGAACATAACCATAAGTTAAACACACCTTAAATATCCTTGACATAGCTTAGAAATAGGCTTTGAGGGGTTCGGTGTGCTAAAATAAACTTTTGGGACATTCAGGGACTAAAAGTGTCAAAAGTGCACAAGTTTGCATTTTCGCGCATAACTTACGTTCTGAATACATCTGGACATCCAAAAATTTATGAAAGCATGACTACATTTTATTTTAGTGTTCGCCTTAAGAAAAATCCATTCGTTTCGTCATTTGGATCGTTTTTCGCGCTTATGCGCATTCCGTCGTAATTAAGCGAACATCGCGTTCGTACGACCAAACGAACCGACATCTGAGATATTTTTGAACATGTTTTGAGTTCCCTATACTTTAACTTCATTTTAGAGCCTTGAAATGAGGTTAACGGGGTTCAAACGCATCGAAAATCGCTTAAAAGGGCTGCAGGGACTAAACCTGTCACTTTTGAAACAATTCTGAATCAGATAGGCACTAGCGTAGCGCGAGCCCTAAGGCTCTATCCGTAGCGCTACGCGAGTGACTGATCTGACCAGATTCAATGTCTTTTTAGCAAGTTGCAGCTGATCGATTCGTGTCCACACATTTTAAACGGGTCTAGTCAGCAGATAAGAACAAGTTTCTAGACACCACAACTTTGTGACAAGTGTTCGGCTCGGATCGTGGCACGATATTCAAGAAACGATCCTAACGGCTCTACCTTTTCTATAAATACCCACCCCCCATTTGTTCAAAACCCACAAATCTGATTAAGAAAGCTCTAAGTTGGAACCTTCGTTTCATACCTGAGCTATTTTGATCTGGGTTAGCATTCGGGGACCCTTCGTAAGTATTCTTTCGTCCTTTTCCTTATTTTTACTGCTTTTCGAGTCAGAAAGTCAAACTTTGTTTGACTTTCAGCGTTGACCAGTAATGGTCAATGCGAAGTTCGTTTGAACTTCGCAACGTGATTGTAATCACGATGGTCATAGTCCCATGGGACTATGCCTACTGATTACCACGTTGTCTAGGGTCGTAGGGTAAGCGATCTGATAAATCGCTTATACCTCGAACCCGACCCAGTTTGGTCGATCATGAGGATCCGACCAAACACAGTAGGTGACCATAGTGTAGGGAATAACCTTCCGAGGTTATACCTTATGGTCACGACGTTTAAGTAGTTATATGATAGGTAGTTTATATGCCTTAGGTAAATTACCAGAATACCCTTTTCATACATAATTGGTAATTAAGCATATGTAACCTAAACTTTTGTCACGTAACTGATTATGTAACATGTTTAGGCATATAATACTTGTCATAGGACTAGTTAGGCGGTCCGAACGCGTTTCACGCGCACGACGCGTTAAAGTAGCATAAGCTTCCTAAACGGGTCGTAATGGGTCGTAAACAATTATGTTAAGTTTCATTTAGCATGTAGGCTTTGTTAAACCATATCACGTGAGTTCCTACACTCATTTGGTTTACAAACCCTAATGCTACCCAATCTTCCGAGATAGGTCCGGTTTATTAACATAGTTACCTATATTAGGTGCCGTTTGATTCCGAGATCTCTAGCTTTACTTGGTGATTATCTTTTGACAACTGAGCAATCTCATGTGAGTACATAGACCCCTCTTTTACTGTTTTTCCAAACTGTTTTGGGGTGGAACACATGTGCCTACTTGTTACTTTCATGCTTTCCTGTTTTCACATCATATACATGCTATGTTCTTTAGTACATTATAGTACATGATTTCATATCATCTTATGCTAGGTGTGCCCATTGTGTGCATTACTTAGTACATTGTTTTACATGACATTTCATGCTAGGTGTGCCCATTGTGTGCATTACTTAGTACATCGTTTTACATGACATTTCATGCTAGGTGTGCCCATTGTGTGCATTACTTAGTACATCGTTTTACATGACATTTCATGCTAGGTATGCCCATTGTGTGCATTACTTAGTACATCGTTTTACATGACATTTCACGCTATGTATGTTCATTTGATTACGTACTTAGTGCATTGTTTTCACATGTTTACATTTTGGTATGACATTTGGTTTGTTTACATGGGACAATATATCCATTAACATTAGCTACGCCGTTCGTTAGTAGGTAGTGGTACCATAGGAATTGACAACTCCCGTTCCGGACATCCCAGGGTAAGGGGACAGAAAGGAATGACCGAATTCGTTGACATTAAGACAGATAGACCTTTAATTTGTTTAAAGGGTTTTATCACCACAGTCGCCAGGCTTGGATGTATGCATTTTTACAATACCACATAAATGTTCATATTAAATAGTTGCATGCATTTACACAAAACATAGCTTTGATTTAAACCAAGTTTTACTTCAATACTTTGTTTTTGTGCATATGGTTTAGTTGAGACATTTCACTTGCCATAGATGGACATTTTGACATAGACATTTGACATGGATATTTGACATAGACATTTGACATGGATATTTGACATAGACATTTTGACATGATTTACATTTGACACAAACATTTTTGACATTTGTTTTACATACTACATGATTTACATCTTGACATGAACACTTTGACATATTATTCAATACATTGACAAATGGTTTAAACATAGACCTCTTACATTGGTTGGTTTGGTTTGATTAAGTGATTAAGTTAACGATGCGTGTGTAATATGATACAAGCATGGTGGATACGCCGCTGGTACTTCCTATATATAAGTGTTTGTATGGTATTACATGGCGTAACGTTATTTGAATCATTTCAGTTTGAGACATAGAACATTTTATACAAATAATACACTTTTCACAAGACATTTATTTACAAACAACTTATCTTATACAAACACATCTTTACATGGTTATCTATTTAACCTGACAATTACTTATACATATCATCTGATCTTATTGTTTTCAATGATTTACAAGACAAAGCAAATAACAAGGTTCATGACTAAACATTTTCTCAAACATAAGTCATGAATCTTATTTTCACAAAACCTATGTATCTCACAGGCATTTTTATGCTGACGTACCTATTTTCACATGTGTTTTCAGGTGCTTTTCCATAGGATGTTGATCATGATACTAGGGCGGACCTGTGCCTTAGAAACTTTAAAAGAAGATAGACTATGTTTAATTATGTTCTGAACTCTTTAATTACCTGTTTGAAACAATGAAACACCCTTGTTTAATAAATAAATAAAACTTTGTATGCCACGGTTATGAGACAATTAATTCTGTCGCAACACGCCCCGATGTTTCCGCCGCGATTTGTTGTTTTACGCGGTCGGGGTGTGACAGAAGAGTTGGTATCAGAGCCAATGGTTATAGGGAATTAGGTTATTAGTAATGCTTTGACCTAGACTATAACTTTTCTAGGAACCTAACGCAAGTTATCTTGTGTTTAGATCTTAAAACATGTACATCACCTATCCTTAGGTGATTAACAAAACAAGGAACCAAAATTTTTCCGAAACGATTTTTGAAAAACAATCATCTGTTTTTGAATAAATTTTTACAAGGTTTTGAACCCTCAATTGTAAGGTTTTGAACCCTCTGTTATATGGTTTTGAACCCTTTTCAGTATTGGTTTTTGGCCTTGTGCCTTCAAATTTTCAAAATCCCGTCAAACGTTTTGGGTTTTAAATAATGTGAACATGTGCAAACTGGAAGGGTGAATGCCTGTATTCTGAGTTTTCTGTCTAGGCAAGCACTTCGTATACATCTCAACCAGACGCGAGACCAGTTGTGCTTACCTGGGAATTCTTGGAGTGAGTGTTCACTTATAGGCGAGCATGTCTTCATTATACATTATTTTTGACCCATTTACTTTGATTAGTCGCTGTGTGTTGTTTGTTTGCTCTGTGATACGGACGAATGACCACCATCTTTGCTTTTGTTGATTTTGTTTCATCTCATTCTTTTCATCCAATCATCTCACTCGTTTCCTTTCATGTTTTCCTCTTTTAGAATGCCTCCTCGACGCGAGAACCAGATAGCTACTGCCGAGCTGGCAGAAATTATTGCGCAGCAGATGGCTGCTCAATTTCCAAATCTCTTTGCTCAATGGAATCAAGCCAACAACAACAACAATGTTCCATGCAAATACAAGGATTTTAATCAGGCTAAACCACTCAAGTTTAGTGGTTCTGAAGGAGCGACTGGGCTTCTTCAGTGGTTCGAGAGCAGTGAGAATACTTTTCGCCATGTGCAGTGTCCGGATAATCGCAAGGTTGAGTTTGCTTCGAGCGTATTTCAGAAGAGGGCTTTGACATGGTGGAACGGGGTTATGAGAGACAGAGGTGCAGAAGTTGCTCTCGCACAGACCTGGGCTGAACTTAGAGCCCTTATGATGAGGGAATTCTGTCCTCGCCATGAACAGCGAGCGTTGGAGAAAGAGTTTGATGTATTGAAGCAAGATAGTGGTGAGCATAGGGCTTATACTGATCGGTTTGAAGAGTTGAGTCTGCTTTGCCCAACAATGGTCACCCCACTTGACAAGGCTATCGAAAGATACATCGACGGCCTACCTGACTCGGTACAAGACATTCTTACTGGTAGTACCCTGCCACACTTCGTCAGGCGATCGAGTTATCTGCGACATTGACTGAGTCGCAGATCAGGAAGAACAAGTTACACCGGAAGGGTGACAAGGGCAAGAAGCAGTCGGCTGACAAGGAAGATAGCAAGAAAGGTCAAAACTTGAATGGAAAGAACTCTGGTTCTTCGAAGAGGTCAAAGAAGCGTAAGGCTTCTCAAAATTTTGCTATCACTGCCCAAGCTAATCAGGCAGCTCTCAACCAACCTGCACAGCCTCCAGCGAAGAGACCCTATTCAGGGAATGCACCTTTGTGCAATAGATGCAACAGTCACCACCAGCCGCAACTTCCATGCCGTTTCTGTACTAACTGTGGGAAATCAGGCCATCTCGCCAATGTTTGTCGATCTGCTCAGAATCCCGCGGTTCAGAACCCGGCTCAACAAGTTGCTCAGCCTCCTGCACCGCAACAGGGTCAAGCTGCAAGACCACAATACCCACCTGGTGCTTGTTACAATTGTGGAGATCTGACCCACTACAGGAACCGGTGTCCAAGGCTAGCCAACCAGAACCAGAACCAGAACCAGAACCAGAATCCGGCTCCGGCTCGAGGCCGAGTTTTTAACATGAATACCCAAGAGGCACAGGCTGACGATAATGTGGTGAACGGTACGTTCTTTATTAATAATCAGCCTGCATCTGTTCTTTTCGATTCTGGTGCCGATAAAAGTTTCGTGTCTTTATCCTTTGAGCAAATGCTTCGCGTGTCTAGAACGAAACTAGGCAAATCTTTGACAGTAGAGGTTGCTAGTGGTGAACCCATTATTCTTGATTCTGTTCTTCACAACTGCCAGTTGAATCTTAACGACCATCTTTTTCCTATTGACCTCGTGCCTATGCAACTTGGAAGCTTTGACGTTATTGTGGGAATGGATTGGTTATCCAAGCATCACGCAGAGATAGTTTGTTCCGAGAAGATTGTTCGTGTGCCGCTTTCGACAGGCGAGATCCTGCAGGTTCAAGGTGAGAAGCCTACCGGTGGTCTCAAACTCATGTCTTGTTTTAAAGCTCGGAAGTATCTGCAGAAGAACTATGTGGCTTTCTTAGCACATGTTACAGAAGATAAAGGCAAGGGTAAGTCTATTTCAGATATTCCTGTCGTTCGGGATTATTCTGAAGTGTTCCCTGAAGATTTACCTGGTCTACCTCCAGCACGCCAAGTCGAGTTCCGCATTGATCTCGTACCTGGTGCAAATCCCATTGCCAGAGCTCCATATCGTCTTGCACCGTCTGAGATGCAAGAGTTGTCTAAACAGCTTCAGGAGCTCTCTGACAAAGGTTTTATACGTCCTAGTTTTTCACCTTGGGGTGCTCCCGTTCTCTTTGTAAAGAAGAAGGATGGATCCTTTAGGATGTGTATCGATTATCGTGAGCTTAACAAGCTTACCATCAAGAATCGATATCCTCTACCTCGCATTGATGATCTCTTTGATCAGTTACAAGGTGCTTCTTATTTTTCGAAGATTGATCTACGTTCCGGATATCATCAACTTCGGGTGCAAGAAGAAGACATTCCGAAGACAGCATTCCGTACTCGTTATGGACATTATGAATTCACAGTCATGCCATTCGGTTTGACTAATGCTCCTGCTGTTTTCATGGACTTAATGAATAGGGTCTGCAAACCTTATTTGGATCAGTTCGTCATTGTTTTTATCGATGACATTTTGATTTACTCTAAGACACGAGCTGATCACGAGCAGCATCTTCGTCTTACTCTGGAACTCCTGAAGAAAGAGCAACTTTTCGCCAAATTCTCCAAGTGCGAATTTTGGCTTAAAGAAGTTCAATTTTTGGGGCACATTATCAACGAACAAGGTATTTATGTAGATCCCTCCAAGATCAGTGCGATTAAGGATTGGGATACACCTACTACTCCTACTGAAGTTCGTTCTTTTCTTGGTCTAGCGGGTTATTATCGCCGCTTCATAGAAAACTTCTCGAAGATTGCAGTTCCTCTAACTGCTCTAACTCAGAAGAAAATGCCCTTTTATTGGGGAAACAAACAAGAGGAAGCTTTTCAACACCTGAAGCAGAAGCTTTGCGATGCGCCTGTTCTATCATTGCCTGAGGGTGATGATGATTTTGTCGTGTATTGTGATGCATCTAAATTGGGTCTTGGCTATGTTCTTATGCAAAGGAACAAAGTCATAGCCTATGCATCGAGGCAGTTGAAGATTCATGAGAAGAACTACACCACTCATGATCTTGAGTTGGGTGCAGTTGTCTTTGCTCTCAAGATCTGGAGACACTATTTGTACGGTACAAAATGTGTGGTTTTCACTGACCACAAAAGTCTTCAGCATATCTTCAATCAGAAAGAACTCAACATGAGGCAACGACGTTGGGTTGAGCTTTTAAACGACTATGATTGCGAAATTCGCTACCATCCTGGTAAGGCGAATGTCGTGGCCGATGCATTGAGTCGTAAGGAACGTACTAAGCTTCATTGTGTACGTGTTCAATCTGTTATTCAAGCTCGATCAGATATTCAAGCCCGCATTTCTCTAGCTCAACAATCTTGTGTTTCACAAGGTTTGATGGATAAGGAATTTCCTTATCACATAACACCTGCTCTGGAACTGAAGGACAATGAATCATATTACTTCATAGACCGTTTGTGGGTCCCAAGCCAGGATGATCTTCGTACCTTGCTTATGGATGAAGCCCATAAGTCTCGTTATTCTATTCATCCGGGCTCAGATAAAATGTATAAGGACCTTCGTACTCACTATTGGTGGCCTGGTATGAAGAAAGACATTGCCTTATACGTATCAAAATGCCTTACTTGTCTTAAGGTTAAGGCTGAACATCAACGTCCTTCGGGTTTATTGGAGCAACCAGAGATCCCAGTTTGGAAATGGGAAAACATTACTATGGATCTTGTTACCAAACTCCCGCGCACAAAGAAAGGTCATGATGCCATCTGGGTAGTCGTTGATCGTCTTACAAAGTCAGTGCATTTCTTGCCAATCCGCGAGGATTTTCCTACTGACAGACTTGCTCAAATCTATGTAGATGAAATTGTGGCTCGACATGGTGTTCCTTTGAACATCATTTCTGACAGAGATGCTCGTTTCACTTCTCATTTTTGGAGAACCATGCAATCTGCTATGGGGACCCAACTTAATCTGAGCACAGCTTATCATCCGCAAACGGATGGTCAATCTGAGAGAACAATCCAGACACTGGAGGATATGCTAAGAGCTTGTGTGATCGATTTTGGTGGTAGCTGGGATTCACATCTTAAATTGATTGAATTCTCCTACAACAACAGTTATCACACTAGCATCAAAATGGCTCCTTTCGAAGCTCTCTATGGTCGAAAATGTCGTTCACCAGTCTGCTGGAATGAGATTGGCGAGGCTCAACTTACTGGACCTGCCCTCATTTTAGAGACAACTGACAAGGTCAAGAAGGTTCGTGATAACCTTCAGGCAGCTAGAAACCGTCAGAAGATTTACGCGGACCCAAAACGTAAAGCCTTTGAATTTCAAGTCGGTGATCGAGTATTACTTAAGGTCTCACCTTGGAAAGGTGTGATCAGATTTGGAAAGAAAGGAAAACTTGCACCTAGATACGTTGGACCATTCAAGATCGTCGAAAGAATCGGAAAGGTAGCCTACAGACTTGAGTTACCTCCTGAACTGGGAAATGTTCATCCAACTTTTCACGTGTCCAATCTCAAGAAGTGTACAGCTGAAGAGAACTTCTCCATACCGCTTGACGAAATTCGTGTTGGCAAAACACTGAAATTTGTTGAGAGACCAGTGGAAATCATGGAACGTGAAGTCAAGTGGCTTAAGCGCAAGCGCATTCCTTTGGTCAAAGTTCGCTAGGAAGCTAAACGTGGACCTGAGTTTACTTGGGAACGCGAAGATCAAATGAAAGCGAAATATCCACATCTTTTTCCACGAGTTTCCTCTAAATAAATTTCGGGACGAAATTTCCACAAGTAGGGGAGACTGTAACAACTGTGCTTGTAATCACTATGAACAGTTCTGTTATCAATAAAACAATGTTATTTGATCCCAATGTTTGTTTGATTGTGTTTTACATTTTTCATGTTTTGACTTTTATGTAATTTCAAACTCTACATCGCTTTCTGGAGAGTTATACGCAAACTAGTGCGTAAACGTACTCAGTTTAATGCGAGAAATACTCCGGAACATCAACATATACTCAACATACCTTAAATAACCTTTACATAACTTAGAAATAAGTTTTGAAGGCTTTGGTATGGCAAAAACAAGTTAATTCGCTTACAGGGACTAAATATGACAAACTGCGAAAGTATGTCAATTTGAACTGTAACGAACATTCCGGAACATAACCATAAGTTAAACACACCTTAAATATCCTTGACATAGCTTAGAAATAGGCTTTGAGGGGTTCGGTGTGCTAAAATAAACTTTTGGGACATTCAGGGACTAAAAGTGTCAAAAGTGCACAAGTTTGCATTTTCGCGCATAACTTACGTTCTGAATACATCTGGACATCCAAAAATTTATGAAAGCATGACTACATTTTATTTTAGTGTTCGCCTTAAGAAAAATCCATTCGTTTCGTCATTTGGATCGTTTTTCGCGCTTATGCGCATTCCGTCGTAATTAAGCGAACATCGCGTTCGTACGACCAAACGAACTGACATCTGAGATATTTTTGAACATGTTTTGAGTTCCCTATACTTTAACTTCATTTTAGAGCCTTGAAATGAGGTTAACGGGGTTCAAACGCATCGAAAATCGCTTAAAAGGGCTGCAGGGACTAAACCTGTCACTTTTGAAACAATTCTGAATCAGATAGGCACTAGCGTAGCGCGAGCCCTAAGGCTCTATCCATAGCGCTACGCGAGTGACTGATCTGACCAGATTCAATGTCTTTTTAGCAAGTTGCAGCTGATCGATTCGTGTCCACACATTTTAAACGGGTCTAGTCAGCAGATAAGAACAAGTTTCTAGCCACCACAACTTTGTGACAAGTGTTCGGCTCGGATCGTGGCACGATATTCAAGAAACGATCCTAACGGCTCTACCTTTTCTATAAATACCCACCCCCCATTTGTTCAAAACCCACAAATCTGATTAAGGAAGCTCTAAGTTGGAACCTTCGTTTCATACCTGAGCTATTTTGATCTGGGTTAGCATTCGGGGACCCTTCGTAAGTATTCTTTCGTCCTTTTCCTTATTTTAATGCTTTTCGAGTCAGAAAGTCAAACTTTGTTTGACTTTCAGCGTTGACCAGTAATGGTCAATGCGAAGTTCGTTTGAACTTCGCAACGTGATTGTAATCACGATGGTCATAGTCCCATGGGA